>VXBA01004356.1:420383-443451 GCA_013399895.1 Serilophus lunatus | reverse complement strand
TCCCCCGGGGGCCGCCTCAGGAGATGAAGTGGGTCTGGGGGGTGATTTGCTGCAGCCGGTGGTCGGCGGGGTTCGCCGAGGCCTCGTAGTTGCAGATGGTGACTTCGTGGCGGTGAGCCTGAGGGAGAGGGGGGTGTTAAATCCCGGGGGATCCCCAAACCTCCCGTCCCTCCTCCCCTCCCCCCACACACGGCTCCCAGCTCCTTCTCGCCCCCGCGGCTTGAATTAGTCAAGGACTCGGAGCCCCTTTTCACAAGGGTTTGTCCCTGCTCTCACCTCTGTCCACTCTCCTTTCAGGCCAATGTAAAATATCTTGGTTGTCTCTGCCCCGAAGTTCTTTGGGAAGTGGATGGAGAGGTGGTGAACGTTGGAGAAACGGGCAATTCTGCAAGGGAACGACCCCTGAGGCCGGAGCTGCCACAGCCCCTGAGCCAGGTCAGGTTTAAGGAGCAGCAGGAGCTGTTCCCTCACACCTGGCACAGGACACCAGGAGGGTTCTGCACCCCAGCAAATCCTGGGGCCCCAACACAGGGGCCTAACCCTAACCCCAGGCTCTGGGGAGGGGGTTTCACACCAGAGCTCCCTCCTGGAAAAGGCAGGGTGGAACTGGGAAGGCAAATCCTGCTGTGGGCAGCTCTGGGCTGACTCTTCCCTAAAATGTGGCAGCACAAGGCCAGGCTGGATGGAGCTGCTGTGGCAGGAGGGGGCAGCCCCCAGGCCCCAGGGGCTGTCTCTTACTTGGTGGGATATTCCAGCTCCCCCAGTGGATCCCGGTTCAGGCTGAATGTCTGCTCTGGCTCCCTGGCTGTGTCATCAAAGGACATGTGAGGAATGTTCCTGAACCTGGGAAAACAGGAAGGGAGCCCAGGAAGTCATTAACAGCAGGGCAGCTAATTGCTTTCCTCCCCATCCATCAGCACTGCTTGGACTCTCCCCCAAGGACAAACTGAATTTATTTTTGTGTTCTCACAGCAGCACATTCCAGAAAACACAGCAGCAATCACAAGGAGGAGCAAAGCTGGGGAGACACGGATCTCTCCTGGGTATGGGACGAAAACCAGGAATTGGAGGAACACAGGGAGAGCTGGGTGTGAAAGAGTTGATAATTACAGCTAAAACTCAGAGCAGAGCAACAGCAGCAGGTGCAAGGGGAGAGGAGGTTTCACTCACAGCCTCATCTCTGCCGGGTGTGTCCCGTCGTCCTCCCCCATCACAAGGACTCCTTTTAACTTCACGCTGCCTGTGAACCTGCCCAGACACACAGAGCAGAGGTTCCCACCTCTGATCTCCCCTGTTGGAGGGGTGGAACAAGCCCTGCCAGGAGCCACCAGGGGGCCAGGGCTGGGACTTACGGGATGTTGAAGAGCAGCTCCTCGTCGTCATCGCTTTCGACAAACTGGGGGCAGAGAGGAGAGGAGCAGGTCAGGGCTGGGACTGGGGGGGGGGGACAGGCAGGGGGGGTCACCCCAGCGGGGCTCAGGGGCACAGGACACCCCACAGCACCTCAGCCAGGGAATCACAGAACGGTCAGGGTTGGAAGGGGCCTCTGGAGGTCACCCAGGCCAAGGCAGGGTCACCTGGAGCAGGTGACACGGGAATGTCCAGGTGGGGTTGGAATGTCTCCAGACGGGGAGACTCCACACCCTCCCGGGGCTGTTCCAGGGCTCTGACACCCCCATGGGAAGAAGTTCTGCCTCATGTTGAGGTGGAGATCGTGTTTCAGTTTGTGGCCATTGCTCCTCGTGCTGTCGCTGGGCACCACTGAGCAGAGTCTGGGATCATCCTCTGACACCCCCTGGGATATTCGTGTGGGTCGAGGGGATATTTGTGTGGATCCTTCCCAGGCCCAGCTCATCAGGGAGATGCTCCAGACCCCAAACCATCCCTGTGGCCCCCACTGGACCCTCTCCAGCATCTCCTCATCGCTCCTGTCCCGATGATCCCCGCCCTACCGACGTCCCCCGGGCCGCATCCCCTCTCTGCCCCTTCTCTCCCACCCCCCAATTCCCAATTCCCGATCCCACGGGGCCGCCTTTCCCTCCCCCCACCGCACCTGCGCGCGGTCCCCGCGCTCCTCCCAGGCGCGGAACACGAGCGCTCCGGAGCCCTCGCGGCGCTCATTGAGGCACTGCAGGCGCTGCCGGTCGATGCGCAGGTACAGCCCCCAGGCCGCCCCTCGCTCCGCTCCCGCCGCCTCCTCCCCGCAGCAGCGGCAGCGCCCGGCACCGTGCGCCATGGCCGGCCCGGCCCGCACTGCGCCTGCGCGCCGCGGGGACACGCCCATGTGTCAGGCGGGGCACGCCCACCGCCGGTGACCATGTCCATAAAAGGTAAATGGCCACGCCCATTCCCCTCGTAGCTCCGCCCGCCGGGCAGTGAGGACACGCCCACCAAGTTCAGTAAACTCACATGGCCACGCCCATCAAATATGGTAACGCACATAGCCACACCCACTCATACACAGGCCACGCCCATCAAATGGGGCCTCGCCCATGGCCACGCCCATTCCACACAAGCCACGCCCATCGAGTGTGGATACGCCAATGGCCACACGCACTCCACATAGGCCACGCCCATCAAATGGGGGCTACGCTCGTGGCCACGCCCACTCCTCAAAGGCCACGCCCATCAAGTGGGGTACATCCTCATGGCCACGCCCACTCTGCACAGGCCACGCCCGCAAGGCCCCGTTCGAAGCTTTGATACCCCCCCCGCCCCCCGGGGTTAAATTTGGGACCCGTTCCAGCTAAAAAGGGAAGGGGAGCAGCATTCCCGCCGGGATACCCCGCTGGATAAGGCAGGATCACCTCCCGGAGCCCGCGTTGAGGCGGTAGTTGCGTTGAAGGGTGCGTTTAATAATCGTTGTCAGAGGCAGGAAAGAACAAGCAGCCACGATCCAGTGTTTGGCTTTTATTGAGACATGATTTTCCTCTTTTCATATAACTTATCTAATTAAAATAGTCATCTTAGTTACCACAAAAAAAAAAAAAAAGGAACATAGAAAATCGTATTTACACAGTTCGGGACCAAAATACAAACGCGAGTCCAAGTCACTCCCCCCGGCTCCTCCTCCCACCGGGATGGGGCAGGGAAAGGGGAAAGAAGAGGCAGCTCTGCTCGGTCCTTCTGTGGCACAGAACAACTGCACAAGTGTCACAGCCCGGGGCTGGGAAGGAGCACTTTGATCCCAGAATCCGCTCAGTGGAAACAAACCCTCCTCTTCCCTTTTAGTGTCCGAGTAAAAGGAAGGGAAGGGCGAGGGGTTGGCATCGATCCCGGTGGGATTCTCAGAGCAGAGTCACTCCAGACACGGCAATCCCACAAAGCTAAAAAAGCCTGGAGCAAAGGGGCTGCTCCGGGAGAGAAGGAGCATCACCCTCAAAGCAGCAACACCCACAGCCGAGGATCGAGGGGTATTAATGAACAGCATGAACCAATTAATGAATTGGTTTTACAGCGCCCAAAATTGTTCTTGGGCATCACCCAGGTCCTTTGTTCAAAGCTCCATCGTGTCCAAACACGATGCCAAACTCTGCTTTTCCCTCCCCTCTGCCCCTGCCCCGAGTACAGAGGAGAAATAAATGGTAGCACAACGGTCAGCAGAAGAGAATATATTGTTATCTAATTAAAAATACAGCGAAATTAAATAGAGCAAAAACGCAGGAGTAAGGAGCCAGTATTTTACAGCACAACACACACTGAAATGCTGCACGGGAACATTAAAGCATCTGGGACTGTAACAAACTTACAGCACATGAAAGTCTGAGAACGTTTTTCCAAGAACTTCCAACTAAGAAAACAACAGATCAAATAAACACAAGACAGAATGGTTTTAAAGAAAGAAATTTTTTTAAGAGAGAAGGGGAAAAAAAAAAAATTCCCAAGGAAAGAAACAAACAACCCAACAGAAAAGCAGAAGCAAACAGGGATTTTTTCCAGAGCCCTCCAGGGAGGGCCCTTCCCAGCGAGGTTTGCCCCGGGCAGTGCACGCAGACAACTCCACGGTTTGGGATTTGGCAGCCACGGAAAGCCAGAAGCAGAGCTTCTCAGGAGCTGCCAACAACAACAGCAACACTACCAGCATCTTTTCCACCCCGACAGCAAAGTCCTAGGGCAGCAAATATGGCTTGGAACAGGAGGATCCCTCCCCTCTCCGATCCAGTCGGATCTCCGAGCCCTCACAGAGGCCACCACAGACCCGGGTCCCACCGGCCCCACCCTCTGCTTGCACCAGCCCCGGGGAATTCACGTGGAGACAGGCACAACCCACAAGCAGAGCCCTTCCCCACAAGGCTCCGCACTCACAGCCAGTGCCTGGCTGTGTCCAACCCACCTGCCATCGCACTCCTCAGCACCACCTCCCCCGGAGCTCCAGGGCACTTCCCACCAGACCCTGGCTCCACCTTTTCCCTTCCTGAGCTCCAGCTCCTCAGACACCAAGTGCAACAGAGCTTTTTGAACTCCTGCTACGAAGGACACACGTTACAACAACCACATTCTGCTGCTCACTTTCCCCCCCCCAGCCTCATTCAGGTGGTTTCAGGTTCAAAGACCATAATCCTTGGACTTTTCCAAAGAGGGGTCAGAGCAAAACATACAGAGAAAAGACAGGATTTAGGCACCAGCTTCCAAACTGGAAATAAATCCTTTTCGATTCCACACAGAAAACGAGATAAAAGTCTTCCTTCTTTCCACTAAAAGAGGCAAACCCATGCCTTCACTGAGATTTAAAAACTGTTATCAATTGCAAAGTCCCCTATTTCTCTCCAAATACAAAGTTAAAATCTGACTTGGTGCACAGTAAAACTTCTCCCCAATCCCTCGCAGTTTTATTCCCAGTAGCCAGCAGAAGACAACAACAGCAGCAGAGGAAACGTCCCCAAAGGCTCATGGCATCCCTGCAGGACCACAAAAGCATCTGTACAGGACCTACAGCAACAGCAGGGAGAAGGTCAAGAGCTCAGGTTTTATTAACACACGCGAGCAGGGAGCGAAGCCTCGGGACTTGATGCATTTGCCAAAGGAGTGACAAGTGGATGGGCCACCAGTCCTGCCTGTCCCAGAGTCTCCAGGTGAGACTTTGGGCCCAGCAGGTACCAGATCACGAGGAAAGACTCCTGTGACACCCAGTTTCCATTCAGACAGATGGATTCCAGCTCAAGTCACAGAGGCTGACCCTTGGACTGGACTAGGAGGGGAGAGACTACTGGGAGCAACATAAATAATACAGCAGGATAGAGGGGCAAAATATTAATTAAAAACATTTCATAATTTATTAAGAGGTTAAATAGTAAATAAGTCTCTGGATCTTCCACTCTCAGCAGGTGCCAAGACTTCACATTTCCTGTGTTGGGAGATTCTTTAACACCCTTCTTTCGACAGATGACAAAGCCAGAAACAGGATGTTGAGGGCAGGGGGGAAAGAGGGGGGGGGCTTGACACTGAGAAAGGGACCAGATTAAAAGATAAAATACTGTGCCATCATCTTGTGCAGATCGAAGCTTCTCCCAGCAGCTGCAGCCTCCAAAGAGTTCAAAGGTAAGGGCTGTTTGGGTACCTCCTCCCCCTTCAGTGCCACTCCTCCCCACAAGAGAAAGTCCCAGACCAGCACTGCAAACTTATCTCCGAGAGAACCTGTTTTTGAAAGCTTTGATAGTCTTTGCCATCATTGGTGCAATTTCTGCAACACAGAAAGGAGAAAGAAAAAGAAAAGACTAATCAAACAAAAAAGCCCCACACATGAAAGCAGCAGTGACAGGGTAGTGAGCAATTCAGAGCTGGAGGCCTGGAAAAGCAGAGGCAAGTGTGGGCTGTCTGATCACAGCCCATCATATTTGTCAGGTCACAGAGTGAGGAGAGCCCACTGCTTTCAGCACTGCAAGAACACAGACCTCTGGTTCAGCCCTCCCAAAAGAACTGCATTACAATGTCATAGTTCCAAACTGCTGGACAGGACAGCAGGAAGGGAAAGGCAGGAATTCCACAATACTGATACCATTAGGACCATTAGGACAGTCAGCTCTGAGAAGGAAAGTGAACTGGATGTTTCCCTATGCTTTTTCAAGAAATTTGAAGACTCTCCCTTTAGGGAGAGAGGGCAACATGAACCCTCCTGCATAGTCAGGATTTCTACAGCAGAAGCAGCTGTTTGTGAAGGAGGAGCTTTGAGAGACCACAGGTTATACTTACTCTTCACTGGGGGTTTCCTGGGGTCGTAGGAGGAGAAGGTGCTACCTGAAGATGGGACAGAATGGGCACTGCTGGTGCTGGGCCCATCGTAGGACTGCTCATCACTTGCCCGAGCGTGGCTCTTACTAGATGTGTACAGGACTGGTTTTATTCTGAAACAGAGAGGGGACAGGCATTTCAGTAAAGGTTCATCATGATTTGATGCAATTCTACAGACACAAGCCATGGTTGGTAACAGCAGCACGTGCAACCATCTCTGTACTTCCCAGTAAGAACCAGGCCATTACAGGTACAAGTTCCACTGCAAAAGGAGGTCCCAGACAGTCAGTACCCTTTCCTGCTAGGATGCAGAGCTTTTAGGGGAAGCTGGCAGGAGGGCCTGGGCAGCAAGTGCTACTGAGAAACACTCACTTTGTCTTCTCTGGCAGGAGGGGCCCTCCAGTTCCAAACTTCTCTTGTCTCCTTCGTACGTCCCGAGGGGGCTTCACTGCAGAGTTCACAAATGCCATTTTGGCCACTCTCCCTGCAAGAGGCCACAGGGAAACATCATCTAGATTCAGCTTACTATAAAGGAGGCTCCTCAGTGTTGTCCTCAAGTTCATCCACCTCTCCCTAATCCATCATTCCAAAGCTCTGGTGACAGTCTCCTCCCCAAGGTCTGAATCTCTTACAGTCATAGCACTGGCTGTGAAAAATCACTGTGAGATCAGCTCAGCAGTTCTCATTATGTTCACCAGAAAAGCAGGAATGTTTCCCCCCCACCCTGGTTTCCTTCAATCCCAGCATGGAGAAGCCACTCTGGAAGGGGACTTGTCCCTGCAGCCCTGCACGTTCCTGCTGTAAAATACGGCTCTGCATCAACACCGCTACAGATGAAAGCACTAAACCATAAAGCAAAGACCACATAAACAACACACATAAACAACCCCTGAACTGGCCTGCTTTCAAGGCAGTCACTCCAAAATGCCCTCAGCCAGCCCTACCTTTGGGTTTGTTGGCGTGAGCAGAGCCGATGTTCCGTGCCAACATGAGCAGCCGCTGCTCGCGCGCGTCGTGCAGCCGCAGGTACATCTCCCGCCACGACTCAAACTCCTCTGGCTTCTCATTCTTGAAGTCTCGGAGGCAGTGATTGTGCCACAACTGATCCGTGTCCTCGATGAGCACCTGAAGCAAACCCACACCCAGCTGGGATCCCTCCTGACACCTCCAGTCCCCTCGGCACTGCTGTCACTGGAATTCCATGGAGGGAATTGCGGCGAGAGGGGCACACGGCAAAGCCGGGAACTGGGGGCTATCAAAAGCCACCTCTTGCTATAAAAAAAGCTTTGTTCTTTATTACTCTTCTATTGCAGACAAGGATAGAACATGACTGTCTCATGTCATATCCCTTCCCAGCCCAAGGCACTCACATGATTACATTCCTCGATGCGATACAGCTGCTCCGGGGTACATCTCTCCAGCACTGGCTCCAGCACAGAGAAAGGGACTCCACCCACTTCATAGATTGCTAGAGAGAAGCAAGATGCACAGAGTATTAATTCTCCTGCTCCTTCCTTGCTGAGGAAAGAGCTTGACACCTTGAAACACAGTGGAAAAACTGCAGCACTGCACAATACACAGTATGAGGGGAAGGGGAAAGGAACGTGAGGCACCAGTATCTCCAGGTTAAGAAATGTCTGTGCAGGCTCTGCTTGCCACAATTTCCAGTGCTATAACACTCCCTAAAAGCACTGTGTGCTGATCCCTGGAGCACCTGACCTTTCAGGGAGATCTGTCCCATCTTTGATGTCCCTTATGACAAGGGACAGCTCTTCCCACGCTCCAGGCCAGGTGCTGCTGGTATTTATTCAAACAAGCTGCCAAAATTTCACAGCAATGTGACTTCAAGACACGAGGAAAGGTACTTACAGTCAATGTTGTTACTGAGGACTCTGATACACTGCTGGTACAGGGACATCATCTTTGGGAGGTAGGCAGTTTTGGAGCCCGAGTACACCTGCATTTTTGAATTCAACCGTCGGCCTGTAAAACCTGCTTCGCTCTCTTCAACTGGGGAGGACACTGCTGTGAAGGGAAAGACTTGGAGTAAGAAGGGAACAGAGAAAAGGAGAGCCCATCCTGATAAATGGCATGGAAAACACAAACTGGAGCCACCCAGAAGGAACCTAAAAGGCCAACTCTTCTCCAAGAGACCTGCAACCTCGCCCAGGAAGGGCGAGTTCAAAGCCCAAACCCCAAAAGAAGGGTCAGCAAAGGATTTTCCTCATTTCTGCTGCAGGACATGGGAAACTAGTTCAGGGCAGACCCCAACAGAAAGACTTGAACTCAGCCAGCACCCACTCCTGCTCTCTCCCACAAATTGGCTCGTTCCAAACCTATTTTCCTGCCCAACATACCTTTCCTCTTTGTCTGGGAGCAGGTAATGGACTCGATGGAGGGAAGAGGACGATAATTGGCCTGGATCGGGGGCAGGGGGATGTCTGGTAGTGTTGGTACCACATCTAAGATTATCTGGAAGGAGAGGATGTACATGCAAGTGAGACAGGAATACAGAGAATGTGACATCCCACCAGTGTACAGACAGCACTGAACTGCATTTCTTTGTCTATTATGAATGAACACCCAAAGCTGATCAGTTTTCACCAGGAAACTGCCTTGGGGGCTGGCTCTGTTTAGGCTGCAATATGAAAAAGCCAAAATTTGGGATCTGAATTATTCAGCTTTCTCCAGTAAGAGCCATCTACATCTTTAACCTACTCAGAACAAGCAGAAACATTTCCTTGATTTCAAACACTCATTTACCTGTTCTGCCTCTTCTCCTCCTGCAAAGTCTCTGCAGTGGTGGAGGAGAAGGGAAACTCACAAACTGAGAGAAACTAAAAACTTATTACAATGAATGGCAAAGCAGGATTTAAAATGCTGCTATTATAAAAACCACTTTTTGAAGAGCCAAGTGTTTCAAAGCTGAGTAAAAGGATGAAACAATAAAGGTCTTAAATGTCAGCCTGTGTTGATATACCAAACCCTGGCACCCATGTGACAATGAATATGGACAGAAATACTGCTTGTTTTCCAAGCCTTCACAAAAGGTTTGTCTTCTGGAATGAGCTGCACTGTAACTCCAGTTCTCTTCCATATGAGTATTTAGCACAAAATAATAAAACATAAAAACACCCATTGCATCTCTTTCTTCCCCTCCCTTTTCACCCACTTTTCCAAGGGGAAAACTAACAAGCCCCAGACGGCACAGAACCAAGAGCAGCTGGTCCCACCTTCTTTGCTCACTGTCAGATCCTTCCAAACCTTACCCTCTTTGGTTTAGGAGGCTCTGGGGGTTTCTTCTCTGCCTTTTTCTCACTTGTTCGCTTGTGGCTTGGGCTCTTCTGACTCGAGCTCGAGCTGTTGGTGCTGGCTTTGGATCCGTTCTGTTTGCTGTGGCCTCGGTCCTTCTCCCCAGCCGAGGGTTTGACCACTTTCTTTTTCTTTTTCTGGGGCTGGTCGTAGCTGAGATACGACTCAAAGGACATCGTAGGTTGTTCAAACTCATCCTCTGCTTCCCCCTCCCCAGAATTAGAGGAAAAACCCACTGATTTTTTCTCCACGTCGGAGATTTTGCGCTTCCCCTCCGAAGATTTCAAGCTCCCAGAAACCCCCTTCTCCTTCATCCTACTGGATGGGTCACTCTCAGCTTTCCTTTTCTCCTGCTCTGTGTTAGAGGTCTCCAGGCTCAGCTTGGCCTTTTCCAATTTGCCCTTTTCAGAGTCCCGATGCTTCTGCTTCTTAACGTGGTTGTCCAAAGACTCTTCCACGTGCGGCAACGTGTGCAGCTTCTCCTTTTTGGAGGTGCTGCTTTCTCGGTTCTTCTCCTTCTTGCTGCCATCTGATGTCCTCTGCTTCTCCTTGCTGGCTGCTGCCACGGGGGATTCCCGGAGCTGCTCTTTAAAAGAGGTTTTGTGTGACCTTTCAGGGCTGAAGGCAGAGGCCCTCTCGTCCCCTCTGCCGTCAAGCCGCTGCTTCTTGTGAGATTTGTGCTCTTTGCTTCGACTCGTGTTCCCTTTGTCACAGAAATCACTGGAGTTCCGGCCTCCCACCAGCTTCTCCTGAAAGCTGTGGCCTTTGCTGGGTTTCTGATGGAACACTGTGGGTTCTTCCTGCTCCTCAGAGGCATAAGGGTCTGTGTCCACGTCCTGAGGGCTCTCGCTCGGCTCAGGCGACACAGCTTGTCCACAGTCCGAGTACTCCTGATCTGAGGAGAGCACTGGGGAAGATCTGCCCCAACCTTTGCCCTGGTGGCTGCTATAGCCATAAGTCTCTTGGGCTCTCTCAGGCCTGGGATACCTTTTGGACTTCTTTTCCCTATGATCTGGGCTGTAGGACTGGCTGCAGGATGGCTGGAAGGGTTCTGAATAATCCTGGTCAGGCTCCTCATCCTCTCTGAAGGAGGATTCCTGGTGTCTCTTTCTTGAGCTGTTTCTCTCGTAGTCACGGTCTTCAGAGTCCAGATTATTTCTGAAGGGAGAAGGAAACAAAAGTTAGATGAAAACTTCCCAATATGAAGGAAAAGAGTCATTCCTCACAGACCATGTGGACTGGAACATCTCTTACAGCAGACTATGGTTGTATTTGGTAATTTTGTGGTAAGAGTCCCACTAAGTCTCTCAGGCAAAGCAATATTCAGGGATTTAAAAACTGTATTTCTAGTGCAGGAACTGATTAAAGCACTTTTATTAGGACTAGAGACAGAGGTGTACTCAACCTTTTCCCTGCCTACACACTCCTGGCTTTGTGCTGCCTGTGGGAAACATCCCCCAGCTCCCAAGTTAAGCACATGGGAATACCAGTCACTTAAATTCCCATTAATAACTAGGTCTTTATCTTTCAATTCTATTTGATCTCATTGCTGGATTCAACACAGCTTTGTTATTGCAACATGCCTGCTATCAATAACTTCCAGTTTTCATAGGATTTTGGCTCATAAAAGCCTTCTTTCAAAGCCAGTCACTTCCTTTATTTGGGCATAGAAGTTCCTGTCTTCAGCGCCATAAAGTGGGAAGCAAGCAGACTGCAACCCTTGCTTTATTTAAGGCACTTTTCTGGCATCTCCTGTTAATCTCTTCATCAAATTCTTGAAAATTGGCTCCTACTTCCACACAAAACTGCAGCTGTCAGCACCCAACGCTCCATACAGCCAGCAAAGGCAGGAAGTTTATGCCAAAACAAGGCAAAAACCCCCAGGCAGAGCCAGACATTTGTGTTACAAGCCTTTCTAGAGCCTTCACTTCATTCCCTTGGCCAGGGAGGTTTATAATCTCCCCTGCACAAACATCCCAAAGCTCGCCCATGAGGTTCACTCACCTCTCTGCCTCTTGGGCCACTGGCACCAGCTTCTTCCACCTGGCCACGAGGTCCTTGGCAAAGTCTCCCACGAGCTCGTGCTTCCGTAGGCTGTTCACTGTCTTCCCAACACCTGTCTCCTTCATGAGAGAGCCAAGACATGAATCCATCTCAGCAAAACAGGCCTTCCCACCCCTCCTAAACTTCCTACAGAGTCAACGAAGTCAACACACTGCGAGGTAGGAATAAAGATCCTTGATCTAACAGTGAAGATATCACATTTATTGTGTTTCCTGCTGACATTGTATCATTTACTCTATGTAAATCAAAGACTCAATTCCACCTTAATCTAATTATTTGTAGTAATAGACCAAGTTAGTATTTACCATGACAACTGGAAAGTTTAAAGGCAGGAGCCATTTATAATTGCAAGGATTAGCACTTCCTAATTTCCTGCAGATTTATTATTGGGCTCTGCTCCAATTCTCGTATCCCAGTGATGCATTAAGCTCCTGGGAGGTCTGAGGATGACAAACTGTCCTCCACGGCTTCTCACCTGCTCTGACCCCCTCCTTCCCTGTGCCTGCCACTTTTACACTCACAATCACAACCTTATCACAATCACAGCCCGTGACACCAGGCAGGAGCAGGTGGCCAAGGCAACACACCCTGTTCCAGGGAAAGCAGCATTTCTGTGGAAAACACTTCTCCTGTGACTCGACAGACAGGAGGAAAGAGTGAGAGATTTCACAGCTCTTACCACGAGAATGTCAACTGTGATGGGCAACTCTGAGAGCCTCTTCAGACTTTTCAGCAGCTGCAGAGACAAGAGGAAAAGTGTTCAGAGTTGTCACACGGAACCACAGACCAGGATTAGGGAGGAGGAAAATGCTGCACTGCCTGAGAGCTTGTTAGGGAGATCCAAGTGGCTGCCAGCTGCTGTCTCGCTCCAAAAGAGCTCCTGAGAAGCTGAACACAAGGGCCAACTGTAAGGAAATTATCATCTCTTTGCCTGTAAGAACCCATCTGAGAGCAAATATTAATGTTTTCCTTACATGGGACTCAACTTCAATTTGGTTTAAAGCATCAGGGACAGACACACACAGCAAGGACCTGTGACTCTCAGGTGGTGCTGGAACCACATCCCTGGGCAGGAGGGGTGGGAACAATCCAAAAAAAAAAGGAAGGAAGATATTTAAATGGTCTTAAAGATCTAAAAAGGGAACCCATCTTCTCTGCTGATTCTCCACTGGGCCAGTGCCGATTTCTTCCACATCCACTGCCTCTCATCCCACTCACTGCTCTTCCCTTTACTGAACACCAAGGAAGTGTTTTCCTCCACAGACACCAAGTGAGGCCCTGCCAGCACCTACAGCCTCTCTGTGGGACAGGGAGGGACAAGGAATTCTCTCTGAGGAGCATCTCAGCAAGGAGCTGCAGGAGCGTGACAGGGAGAAAAGGCCTCAAGTTGCACCACTGCAGGCTCAGGTTGGACATCAGGGGGAATTTGGTCATGGAAAGAGTTGTCAGGCATTGGAAGGGGCTGCCCAGGGAGGTGGTGGAATCCCCATCCCTGGAAGTGTCCAAGGAACAACCTGGTGGTGGATGTGCCACTTGGTGCCATGGTCTAGTTGACAAGGTGGTGTTGGGTCACTGGTTGGACCCGATGATCTTGGAGGTCTTTTCCAGCCTCAGTGACTCTGGGATGGCAAGTGAAGGGGCTCTGCCACCCAGGTGGTTTGGGACATTGTTTCACCCACATGTCTATTGACTCTGTAGCTACAGCACATGGTAGGACACATCTGACAGCACTGTTGCCCCTCACATTATTTCCCACAGCTCAGCTATAGCCACAGTCCAGCCTCATCAGCATTCCCATTATTATAGCCCCTATACAGCCCAGGCTTTGCTCAGCACTCCTATGCTATATGCCATACAAAGGGCTGCCCCTGATCCAGATCTTCTCTTTAAAACACTGTGCTCGTGCTCAGATCAGCACTGCCAGCCTCAGCTATTCCAGTCCCCCCCACGTCCACCCTGCAAGGACCAGAGAACTGGACAAGTTTCCTTTTTGAAAGAAATAAGTTCTTTTAACCTATTTTAAGAGTGCTTTTGCTTTCAGAGAGAAAACCTTCCTCGACACCAAGAGAAGGGTTCACCTGGCACAAGCAAAACCAGGACAGTTCCTGTTCACTAGAAACCACTTCTTTCTATTTAGGACTCACTAACTGTGACAGAAGGTTTCGGTTTTCTTGTTTTAGAAGACTGAAACACTGATACCAAGAGTAACTGCTGTTACCTTGCCAGCACAGCTGCTCAACAAGTGCACTGGCAACCAAAGCCATCAACCCAGAGACAGCAGGGACACAGCCCAGCTCTGCCTTCCCTCAGCCTGCTGCAGCAAGGCTTGTGACACCTGATGGGTCAGGATCCCCCTGGGAAGGCCAAGATCCTCCTGCCACTGGTAATAAAGGAGTTTGGACTGGTGTGTGCACTGGAAGGAATGGAAATGAGCTGAGGGAGTACATGTCACTGCCTCCTGCTGAAATCAGCTCAAAATGGACATGGGGAAGAATTTTGGACATCAGGAAGAACTTCTGCACTGAAGGGGTTGTCAGGCTGCCCAGGGAGGTGGTGGAGTCCCCAGCCCTGCAGGTGTTTAAGAAATGACTCAACGTGGCACTGAGTTGATATGGAAAGGTTGGACTGGATGATCCTGGAGGTCTTTTCCAACCTTAATCATTCTGTGATTCTAAATCTGACAGCTCATCTCAGAAACAACCAAGATCCTACAAACCCTGTGAGGAAAAGGTGACCAGGTAGAAGGCAGAAAACACCAGATCAAACACACATGACAAAGCTCTTCTAAAACACCCCAGTGCAGAGTTTCAGTCAATCAGCCACAAGACACGACTCATAAAAACTCCCCTTAATTCCACCTCCAATCAAGTTTTGTTGAACATGGGTGGATTGTTTTCTTACTCTAAAAGAACTCAGCCAGACACTAAAAACACAGATTAATATCAAATTACTGCAGCACAGTCTGGCTGCTTCCTCTCTGTAAAGATGCTCTTGTTCATGTTTTCCTTGTCCTCTCTCTCTCCTCTCAATCCTGCAGCACTTTGTACCTTCTCTGCTGGTAAAAAAAAAAAAAAAAGAGACTCTTTCCAAACCATTACAGCACTGCCCAAAATTTCCCTCACACCATTCTGTGCCAGTTTTCACCCAAAACCAGTAACACTTTACACCTTTCAGCAAGGCAAGGAGCTGTACAGGACCCTGGGTAAATATTGTTCTTTCACATTCCTGATAAAGTATTTTCAAAGAGCAAGGCAAGAAAAGTGGAGACTGGGAATGGTGCAAGGTGTGGGTGGCACCCATGGGTGCCTTGGATTTGTCCTGCTGACGAGATAAAACTTTTTGGCACAGGAAGATCCTCAGAAGATCCATCAAGGAAATGCAATGGCAACTGAATCCAACCTTAAAAACACTAAAGCTTTCAAGGATATAGTTGGAAAGGTATCAGAAATAAAGAGTACAGATCAAAGGACTTTTTTTGCTGGAGAATGGAAAAGGTTTTAAAGCCACTACCTCCTCTGCCTGCCCTTGCAAAACTGCACAGGATCAACAGAGCAAGAAACACCTCCCCAGCACGAGGTCACTGGAGAAAGAGTCAGGCTGTGCAAACACTGCCCCAGGTCCTGCAGTGCCCCAGGAACACACACAGCAGTTCTTGCCCCAGGCTCCCACAGGGGTCAGGAAACAGGAGCATTCATTCTCTGTGCAATATTTCAAGTACTCAGCACCACGGAGCCCAGATCCCCTGGAAGTGCCTCCTTCAGGCTCTCAGCTCCATTTGGGGCTTCACCAGTTAAACCCTGCCCTAGTCCTGGCTCAGAGGGTGGGAAGAGTAACCAGATCCCACTGCTTCACCCCCGGCCAGGCTGGAGCTGCCTCAGGGGCTCCCATTTCAAAGGGTCAGCACTTGAGCATTCACTCTTCCTCCTGGGCAGTGGGAGATCTTGGAAAGAGTGTTCTGCAGGTGTCTGCTGCAGTTCAACCAAGCCAGCCAAGCACTGAGCACCTCCCTGCCTCCCCTTTCACCTGAATTACACCTGTAAAGAGCCACAACAGATGCTCCCCCTTTAAAACGGGGCATCACGGAATACGGGACAACCAGCACGCCCGAGCTCAACCGCGATCCCAAATTTCATCTGGAAACCCGGCTCGGGAGTCCCTGCCAGCGAGCGAATGTCACCGAACACCCCGAGCCCGGGGCAGCAGAACAGGGCAGCGGGCACGTTCCCTGGGGGAATGAAGGGGCAAGAAGAGCCAAGCGACTCCCCCAGGGCCAGGGGAGACACGAGACAGCCCCCGGCCCCCATCGGGGGGCTCCTGTCCCCCCTTCCCGTGCCCTCCTGCCCGGGCTCCCTCCCTTCCAGCGCCAACACGTCACCAGGGAAAGAATCTTCCGGCGAGTTCTCCGCCTGCCCGGCCGCACCCCAACCCTGCCCGGGGCGGGGGAGACCCCAAAAAGGACTCCCCGCCTGTCACTGCCATGGGGGGGACCCCAAAAGGGGCCCTGCCCGGCTACACCCCAACCCTGCCACGGGGGAGCCCCAAAAGGGACCCTGCCCGTAGCAACGGGCCCCTCGGGGCTTGCGAGCCCGGGCCGGCCCGGTGACACAGCCGGAGGTCCCACCGGGGACAACCCCCGGGCCGCCCGCCCGCCTCGTCCCACGGACAACGGCCCCGGCCGGGCACGAAACTCCGCGGAGGGGGAACCCCGGCGGAGGGAAGGCCCGGCGCCGCTGCCCGCTCCCTCCCGACCGCCGTCGCCGTCGCTGTGCCCCCGGCGAGCCCCGGGACCCCCCTCACCTTCTTGGGCTCGGCGCTGCCCGCCAGCCGCGCCTGCAGCCGGCCCACAACTTCCAGCACCGACTCCGCCATTTTTACTGCTGGCCAGGCCGCGGCGGCGGAAGCGGCTTCAGCGGCCGCAGGGCACACGGCGCTGCCCCGCCGCCGCCGCCATCTTGGCTGCGGGCAAGGAAGCGGAAGGGGCGCAGCGCTGCCTCGGGCCGTGGAAGGTGCGGGCTGAGTTCGGGGGCGCCATGTTGGGGCCTGGCGGCGGCGCCGGGAGGCGCCATCTTGAGTGCTGGCAGGGCGGCGCTGAGGGGGCGCGGGCCCCTCATGGAGTTTGGGGGACACCGCCGAGATGGGGACGGGCTCGCACAGAATTACGCAGTGGTTCGTGTTGGAAGGGCCCTCTGGAGGCCAAGGCAGGGTCACCTGGAGCAGGTGACACGGGAATGTCCAGGTGGGGTTGGAATGTCTCCAGAGGGGGAGACTCCACACCCTCCCGGGGCTGTTCCAGGGCTCTGACACCCCCATGGGAAGAAGTTCTGCCTCATGTTGAGGTGGAGCTCGTTGTGTTTCAGTTTGTGGCCATTGCTCCTCGTGCTGTCGCTGGGCACCACTGAGCAGAGTCTGGGATCATCCTCTGACACCCCCTGGGATATTCGTGTGGGTCGAGGGGATATTTGTGTGGGTCGATGTGATCTCCTTTAGTCTTCCCAGACCAACCAGGCCCAGCTCCCACAGTCTCTGCTCATCACAGACCCCAAACCATCTGTGGCCCCCGCTGGGACCTTTCCATCAGCTCCTTGTCTTTCCTGCCATGAGGAGCCCAGCACTGGACACAGTTTTTCCTGAGGCAATGTCCCTTCGTACCTATTCCCCATTGCCTCCCAATGGCTCCAGCACGGCTGTTGGGAGCGAGTGGAAAGTGGAAATCCATCCCCTCGGGTCACAGAGGGCAGGGAAGCTGCAGATCCCTGTGAGTCCCCCCCTTCAGTCTCCAGCTGAAGAGAACAAGTGCCCTCAGCCACTCCCCATGTGGTTCCCTGCTTTCCCCTGGTGCTGTGACAGGTCCTGCTTCTCTTTGGGATTGTTGGCAGTGAGGATGTTCTTCCAGTGCTGTATCAGGGAAGCAGCAGGTCTGAGTGTGGACCCGAGCCCAGCCCTTCCCAAGTCTGAGTCTGGGCCCGAGTCCAGCTCTTCCCATGCTCCCCAGCTGACCTCTGAAGCCTGCTGTAACTGTGGAATGATAGGAGCAGTCAGCTGGCTGGGAGGGGAGAGAGAGAGGAGGGGAAAGTCGAGGGTCTCTGTGTCCCAACCTGAAGTCCCAGTGCTGAGCAGAGCTTCCCCTCCCAAAACTGAACACGGAGGAAGATTCCCCCCAGGCAAAAGGTGGCAGGACTGAAAGGTCTTGATGGCAGTGGAGCCCCCCCGGGGGGGCCATCAGCTGCCCCTGCGGTACCCAGGCTCCGGGCTTTCCCCTGCGAGGGAAATGCTTTACCACTGGATAGAGGAACAGCAGCCCAGGCCTGGCCCTGGGAGTGAGACTCTAACCAGTCTGAGAGCAAAGGTAAGAGCAGACCCAGCCTTTGGTGAGTCAGGGCTCACTTGGCAGGATCTGCAGAGACCTTGTGTGGGGCACGGGAGCTGCTGAATCATGGAAATGATGGCATCGGGAGAGACTTTGGTGCTTCCTAAGACGGGGCTGGAGGAATCACGGGCAGCAGCATAGTGCCTGGGGCTGCAGTGTGCAGGTGGTTTTCCAGGTTGGCTGGGAGTTTGCTGTGACTCAGACCCTGATTGAACCCAGGGCTGGAGGCACCAGCAGGTAAAGGAGAGAGACACTGGTTAGATGTTAAAGAAATTAAGCCTGACACAACTTTCTGAAGACAGTGTCACCCAGGGTAGGTCCTGCTGTTGGCTCAGTAATACAATGCAGCACTGAAAGGATGGGAGGGCAACTACTGTGTTTTGAGAGAAGTTTAGCCATAAAAACTCTTCCCTCTCTGTCTTCCCTCCCTTCTGTCTGGGCCCTTTGAAATATCTTCAAACCACTCCAGCTCCCTAAATTACTCCAGCAGCCAGGATTAATCTGTAGGAAAAACACTCCTTTCAATCAGGAGCAGCAGTAATGTCCCATTTCAAGTTAAGTACAGGTAGTAAAAGGTCACTGTGCCCTCCCACAGCCACACTCTGGAATAACTCAAACATGTTCTTCAAGTTGGAGTCTGTCAAAGGTGCCCAGAAGGGACAAAGCAGGATCCCAAGGACATCCATTCAAAACTACCCACGGCTCCACAGTGCTTGTGTGAAGTGTCCTGCACTTAAAAGCACTTGTGTTTTCTCTCAGAACAACTTGATTGTTGCAGTAAGGATGCTCTTGCAATGCTGTGTCTCAGGGAGGTGCAGGTCTGAGGGATCTGGACAGAAAACTTGGAAAAATATTTTTTATATCCTGGGAGATTCCAATATTTAACCCGTATTTTCACTTCAAATCCAGCTGAAAAGCTGGAACAGCAAATTTTCCAGGGGAAAGGGAAATCCTAACAAAATGCACGTTTGCAGACATCCAAGAGGGGTTGCTGTGAAAGGGTTAATCCTCCTTCTTTCTCCCAATCCCGAGGTGCCAGAAACCATTTCACATCCAGACACGGGGCGAGAGCAACATCTGCCTCCCAGTTTCAGGAGTGACACCCACTCCAGGATGCGACACCGTGCTGTAAACTGGGGTATCCCCGTGAAACAGCCCGATTCCAAGGATGGCTCAGGCGCCTGGGGCTTTGCTCCTCAATCCCCGTGGCTCCTGAGTCATCCCTGCTCGTTCTCGTCACACCCTGAGCTCTGTCGGGCCGGCACTGCTGCTCTCCCACTCCAGCCCAGCCCTCAATCCTCCTGCTGGGAAGGGACTTTGACTCAAGTTTTCCCTTCTCCGTGGTTTTGCTCAAGTCTCCTAACGCCCCTCTTCTCTCCCAGTGCTAAATACGAGCCGATTACTCAGTTCCGAGAAACCCGATCTTTGTGGCCGAGCGCAATAAACAGCTCCAGACATGTGAGACAGTGTAGCAACAGCTATTTCAGGCCACATTTGTTCCCTCCTGTATTGTAGGTGAGGTCACTGCTGAGCTTCACCTGGAATTTGAGAACGTTCAAAAGCTGGATTTTTGTTGTTGATGGCCCCCCCCAGACTGTAAATGAGCCACTGGGAGCGTTTCCTTTGTTTTACTGATTGCATCAAGGAGCAGGACAAGGGTCCTCACCTCTCCTTTCTCCCAAGATTATGCCCCGGGGTGGATAAGGATACATCCATCGCCCTGGGGATGGTGGAAGTCCTTTGATGGATGTTGAACACCTCAACCACTTGAGGGGTTTGTACAGCAGCTCCAAAGGCTTCCACTGCACAAATTCATCCGGGAATTCTTCATGGATATATCTACATTTTGGGTGGTGGAGACCACAGCAATGGCAGGAGCCAGGCTAAGGACACAGTCAGCACCCCGGGCAGGTAAAGGGGAGCCCTACAGACCCTGGGGAGGGCTCAGAGCTGTGCCTCATCAGCCCCCAGGGGGGAGGGATGAGCTACATTCACTGTCTATAGGATTCCTGCTGCCCTTCAGGCTTTCTTCTCTCCCCCTTCATTTCTGTTTAAACAACCAGGTTTGCTTCCTAAATCCTCATAAACTGCCACTGGATCACTATTCAAAGAAAGGAGGAGTCACCATGGCAACCTGACGTGCAGCATTTTGCTTGCAACCTAAACCTGAACTTCCCAGTGGCTCTGCCCATGGCACTCAGTTAGGAACCAGCACTGGGCTCTTCTCCCCTTGCTCCAAGTGAGGTTTCAAGGACCCACTGGCAGGTCTTTTTTTTCTTTCTGTCCCAAAGCTTATCCACCTTTTCCACTTTCCCTTGGTCCCCGTGTCATCGCTCTGGGGACACAGAGCTGCCTCTGCCACCTCGTGGGCACACGAGGAACAGGCTTCGTGTCACATCCCTGGGCAGGGTGGGCAGGTACCACGTAAATCCAGCCCCTGCTCAGCAAGAACAGCGTGTTCTCTTCATCAGTCCAGGTCCTCTCAAGTGCAACCCTCATTCTCAGGAGCTTCCCAGGTCTGAAGGAGCCCCCACGAAATTCACAACACAAATTAGGGGTTAGAAAATTTTATTTACTTTTTTTTGGTAACAGGAACCGCTCATTTGCCAGGAAGGATGATGCCATCATACTACAAGGGGAAAAAAAGAAAGAACCAAGTGGGAAATCAGCGTCAGGTAAAGGTGCAGTGCTGCTGTGCAGAAAACTGAGTCACCAGAGTCATTCCAAGCCCCCATCCAACACTGACATGGAACACCAGTCCCTTTCTGCTGTCCTGGACTGTCCAAGGGGGATGTGCTCAAAGGAACATCACACTCTGCTCAGCAGCCCCACCCTTCACAGGCTGGTCTGACCAGAACCACTCTTGTCCCTTCTGCAGTCCCAAAATTTGGGCTCTTGAGATAACGGTGCCACAGTAAGCAGGACCAGGCAGGAGAGGGGAAAAGGGATTCAGCAGAACAGGCTGGAGCCCTCCCTGCACAGGGAATGACCTGTGCAGGTCCAGGCAGAGACTCCACACAGACCATCCCGTCCTTTCCACCTCTGGAAAACCATCAGCAGTCCCCACCCCTGAGATTTCCAACCCATCTTGCAGCAGGTCCCATTCATGATACAATTACTCATTAAATGGACCCAAGAACTCATTTTATTTGGATCTCTCCAGATCAAACAGCCTCAACCCTGCCTTGTCACTCATCATCCACAAACACCTCCAAAAACTGTGGGAGCCATTTACACAAGAGCTGATATTCCTCCCAGCTCTCCTCCAGGAGCTGTTCTTTCAGCTCCACATACACACACAAACAAAAAAAGCACCAACAGCACCAATCAAAACCTCCCCCCACCCAGTGACCTGATGCAGCCTTTCCACTGCTGATCCTTGCAGGGAAACCCTGGGGACACAGAAATAAAGAGGGATTTTACCTTCTGCTGGAACCAGCGCATGGCCTCCTCCTTCCCAATCCTGTGCTTGGCCCCGATGTTGCCAGTCCTGCGCTTCTTATCAGCAATGCTGAAGCCTGGCCTGCCCAGCACCTGCAGGACACAACAGTGCCAACAGCACTGCTTCATCCTGCTATTCCTTTAGACAGTTTTCCAGGAGGGAAAGCTGGAATTTCCACAGTGCCCAAAGCACTGCTGCTCTTTCCTCCCCCAAACCCAGCCCAGTTGTTCCAGTGTTATCCCAGTATTTGCTCCTGAAGGGGCTGAGGTTTGATCATAAATCAGGGATTTTATGGCAGCCCTGGGAATCTCAGCACCGAGTTTGTCTTCCAGCACTTGGCAGCAAGTCCATGGCAGCCAGTTATCCTTCTAGAGCTCTCCCACAAATCCAGCAGCTGGGAATACTCACCACATAGAAGTCCAGGCCGTAGATGCCAATACTGGGGTCGTATTTAATGCCCAGATCGATGTGTTCCTGGATTCCAAAGCCAAAGTTCCCCGTGTCTGAGAAGTTGTTTTTTCTCAACTCGTATTCTCGCACCTGAAACATTGGTTGTTGGGTCACTGGGAGCAACAAACCCCTGCACGTTTTGCCAACTGTTGCCAGAGCCCCAACTTGCTACTAAATCTTCATCCCTAAGATTCTGCCCGTAAATCCCAGCAGCAAAGACAACCCCCTCCCAAAAAAAAGAGTATCTGCACCAATTTTCTAACAAAAAAAGGATGAAACAGCACCCAAAGAAACTGTAAACACTTCAATCCGGACTGTATCCAGTGCCTTGATCAGGTGCAGCATTTCGGAGTAGTGAAGTTTTGTTCTTCCACCAAAAAAAGGAAGAAAATAAAAACTTCAGCCCGAATTCTCACCTTCAAGCCCTTCTCCAGAATCTCCTCTGCCTTGGCCCCGCGCACCGTGCAGTGAACAGCGATCTTCTCGTTCCTCCTGATCCCAAAGGACCTCACGGTGTACCGGGCTGCAAGGCACCAACAACCACACTCGGGGCACAGCCACACAATTCCCACCCGCGGGAACCGAGCAGCAACCTTTTGGGGCCACTGGCAGAGCCCGGAGGCAGAACTGCCCTCACACAACCAACCACCAGCCCCGGAGTACTTCAAACCCATAAATCTCCGGCAGGAGCATCAGAGCAGCCCTTCCCACCCGGGAGGATCCCCCCTTCCTGGGAGCCGCACAGCCAGGAGAGGGAGGAAAAACCCACGAAAAGCAGCAGGAAAAGCAGAAGGAAAAACACCAGGAACCAGCAAGAAAAGCAGCAGGAAAAACACCAGGAACCAGCAGGAAAAGCAGCAGGAACAACACCAGGAACAAGCAGGAAAAGCAGCAGGAACAACACCAGGAACCAGCAGGAACAACACCAGGAACCAGCAGAAAAGCAGCAGGAGCAGCAGCCCGGCCCCGCCGCTCACCTTTGGAGAACACGGGGGTCTGTCCCGTGAGCTGCTCCAGCACTTTGGCGGCGCGGGTCAGCCGGTCCCCGCTCTCCCCGACGCAGATGTTGAGGCACAACTTGCGGATCCGCAGCTCCCTCATGGGGTTCTCCTTCTCACCCTGGTCTTGCTGCGGAGAAACCACACCGCCGGTAAACCGCGGAGGCCGCGGGACACCGCTCCCCGCCGGCCCCGCGCCCGCTTTTC
>VXBA01004356.1:401905-420259 GCA_013399895.1 Serilophus lunatus | reverse complement strand
GGGCCTGCGCGGGGGAGCTCGGCCTTAATGAGGGTTAATGAGGGAAAGCGAAGTAAAATGCGCTAATAAGGGGCAAGGTAACAAGAACAATAAAAAGAAAACAACGCAACAACACAACTACGTCAATAATAACAGCAACAGCAACAACAGTAACAAGACACCATCACCACCACCACCACAATAATATTAATACTACTAATACTAATACTAATAATAGACTGGAGAAAACTAGGTTATAGCAAGGTGGAGGTCAAGCTTTTCTCCCAGGACAAGAGGACGGAGCCTTAAGCTGCACCCCAGAAGGTTTAGGTTGGACATCAGGACGAATTTCATCACAGAAAGAAGGTGGTGACACGCTGGGAGAGGCTGCCCAGGGAGGTGGTGGGGCGATGTCCCTGGAGGTGTGGAAGGAAAGGCTGTTTGTGGCACTTGGCAAGGTCAGAATTGGGGCTCAGAGGTCTTGTCCAAACGTAATTAATTCAATCATTGCATGATTGTCGCCTTCTTGCACCCTCACACCTCCAAACTCGTGAAAACAGACCTGGGAACACAGCTCGATTCCACTTCACTTTTTCAGGGGAGCATTGCCGGGTTTCAGAGCCCTGCCTGGGATCTGCATCCTCTTTTTGCCCCGTTTTGACTCAGTCTGGAACAAGGGAGGATCAGAGCCCTCCCCTCCCTGCAGTCAGCTGCGAGCAGATCTTCCAGCTCCCCTGGGAGGGAGGCAGGCCAAATTTACCCCACGTTTGGAGTCCAAACCTCTGTTCAGTGGCCACATCCTGAGTGAAAATGCCTTCGCTGTTTATCCCCATCCCTGCCTCCCGTGCTCAGAGCTGCCAGGCTCAGCTCTGTAATGCCATCAATTATTTTTTGCCCCAGTTGCTTCTAAGAGAGGATGAAGGGTAAATGAATAATCAGCTTGCCTCATTAACAAGAGAATAAAAAAAGTGCCAGGAGTCTGTGTACAGAGAGTGTGAAAAGCCTCTAGTTAAAAAGTAACACTAGTGCTTCACTATCGATTTACTTCATCCAAGAGCAGCTTTGCTGGAAATAGCCGCAGGCTCGGCCGGCATCCAGCTCCCAGCAATCCCTGCATCTCGTTCGGGATCTGCCCGTGCTGCAGTGCTCCCAAAGGGAGTGAGGGGCTGGTGCCTCCTCAAGGACCAGACATCCAGAACCAGAGAATCATGGAATGGTTTGGTTGGAAGGGACCATAAAGCCCATCCAGCTCCACCCCCTGTCATGAGCAGGGACACCTCCCGCTGTCCCAGGTGGCTCCAGCCTGGCCTTGGACACTTCCAGGGATGGGGCAGCCACAGCTTCTCTGGGCACCCTGTGCCAGGGCCTCCCCACCAAGAATTTCCAGGCCCTGCCTTGCTGGAGATGCATTTCTTGCCTCGGCATTTTGGAAGCATTTCGTGCTGAATTCAGGAAGCTTTCCTGCCTGGCACAGAGCTTCCCCCTCACCTCACTCCCTCGCCTCTCTCCCCATCTGCGACTACTCCCAGATGGGTCCCGTGTGGAGCTTTTTCTGCTTTCTGAGTCATGCCTGTGTCCCCAGAATAGTGTAGAGCTCTGGTTTGCCAGGTGCCACGACGTGTTCTTTGGGAGAGGGGGTTGGATTGGTGCAATTTGTGAGTCAGTGCAAAGAAAGAAATCCATTGCTGAGAGCAGATTTATGGTATATAATATGATATGTGGTATATAGTATATCTTTTTTTCCAGGGATGTGGTGTTGCTTTGTGGCCCCAGGTTACCTGGCTGATGAGAATTGCAACTGCAGCAGGAGCAATAATTCCTGCGACTATGCCAAAGGTATTTGTGATTCCCAGCAGGAACCCTGGGGACAGAAAGAAGTTTCCTGAGTAAGGCAGAGAAGAAACTGTCACGGGGAGTGAGAGGAGTGGGCGCTTCCAGTCCCTTCCCTCCCTGCAGGAATGGGGGGGATTTTAAGCCTCTATTTTATTCCTTAACTTTCAATGCCACAAAGTAAGGAAGAATAAGGGAGAGAAGGAGTTTCAGAGGCCTCGAGGGACTGGAGGCGGGCGGGGGAAGCAGACTCAGCCACTTTCCACTGCAGGATTTGGGATTTCGAGGGACGGAGCAACACCGGGATTCGAACCCGCGACCCCGTTGGGCGCCCCGGCCCCGCCCCCGCCGTCAGACCACGCCCCCAATAGTGACCACGCCCCTCCAGCCACGCCCCCCGTTTTGCCGCGGGCGAATCACGTGGTTGGCCAAGATGGCGGCGCTCAGAGCGGCGGTGCCGGTGCTGCCGGTGCTGCTGGGGCTGTGCCTGGGACCGGCGGCTGCCGCCCCGCCCCTGGTCATCTGGCACGGCATGGGTGAGCCGGCACCCCCCAGGAAGGGCTCGGGGGCAGGCGGGGGGCGGCTGGGAGCGGCTGGGAGCAGAGGGGCTGTCGCCGGCTGAGCGTCTTTCGCCCGCCCCGCGAGTGGCTGACGGCTCCTGGTCCCGGCGCAGCGGGTGCTCGTGGTGTGTTTGTGGTGTTGAGGGCCTGGGGACGTGGGGTGACGCTGAATCCCCGGTGTTGTCTTTCCCAGGAGACAGCTGCTGTAATCCACTGAGCATGGGCTACGTCCAAAGACTAGTGGAGAAGAAAATACCAGGGATTTACGTTCTGTCGCTCAAGATTGGAAGCAACCTGATACAGGTAAGTCGGGTGTCACTGGAGTTTCTGAGGGCAGGGTGGCCAGTGGGTGGGTCTGAAGTTGCTGCTGTCTCTGGTATTAACAGGGTTCCATGAGGATTCATGTTGTGCTTTCCCTGCTAATTTTTTCTTGTCAGTGAAGTAAACAGCTTTGACAGGTAGAACCCAATAAAGTCCTGCTAATACCTGCAGAAAAGAACTGGGGGAAAACAAATCCCTAATCTAAATTGGATTAATATGCAAATCCATTGATTAGCACACTTTAACCACTCCAGGTAATACATGTCATAGATGCTGTGCTGAGGCAGAGCTTTATCCCTGGCCATCCTTCTTGATTTACAGCTGTTTATTCACTTCAGTGTAATAAATTACACCTCTGCACTGTGGATTATTTTTTTAATAATCTCTCAGGATAATGTGCAATGTATATATATATATATATATACACTTTATGTGTGTATATATATATATATATAAAATGTGGAGGGACTCAATTGTGAAAAAATTTGAAGAAATGTCCCAAATGAGACAGTTTTGCCAGAGGAGGAACAAGGATGTGATGAAGGGAAGTCTCAAAACTGGAATTTCCCTTCTTTCCCTGTGAAGTTTCAGGTCTCCTTTCAAAACCAGAGCAGTTAGTGATGTGTTTGCTGAGTTTAAAATTACATCAGCCATTGCAAAGGTACAAAGGATCCATTCTAATCCAATCCCTCAGGATGTGGAGAACAGCTTCTTCATGAATGTGAACGACCAGGTGAGGGAGGTTTGCAGCCAGCTGGCCACAGACCCTGAGCTGAAGGGAGGCTACAACGCCATGGGCTTCTCCCAGGGAGGCCAATTCCTGTAAGTCCTCACTCTTGCTCCACCTCCACTGCTTTCTCTTGGGGTTCAGGCTCTGAATTAAAACCCTTTTGAAGTGCTGAAATAAAAATAAACTACCAAACTAACCCACCAAACGCCTCCATGAAGGCAGGAACACTCCAAAGGGGGCAGAATGTGTTTGCCTGTAGCCCTTCTCTTCCAGGAAGGGTTAATTCCTTTGCAAACGTTACACAAGTGCCCAAGCCCACGCAGAGCCAGCACCTGTGCCCTGGGCATGCTGAGCTCTGTGTGTGAGCCAGTGCTCGTGGCCTGGGCATGCTGAGCTCAGCTCCTTCATCTTCCCCCACAGGAGGGCTGTGGCCCAGAGGTGCCCTTCTCCTCCCATGCTCAATTTGATCTCCGTTGGAGGACAGCACCAAGGTAGTGTCCTCCCCAGCTGCCACACCCAGTCACCAGGAAGGGTGGGGGGCTTCTGTTGGCAGGAGGAATGGTTTTATCTTTTGGCCTCTTCCTGATTTTCTTAGGAATGAAACTGTCTCTTTGTTCTTGTCTGGATCTGGTGATCTGCTTTGGCCCAGCCAAATGCATTATCTATCTTCTGTCTTGGTCTCTCTTAACTGGCAGTGAGGAAGGACCTTTGTATTAGATGACTTCATTGTCTGGGTAGAATTCTTATATACTTTGGGAGCACTTGGGATTAGTTATTTTGGGAGAAATCTCAACAGATCAAAGCCTTTGTGAAACTGAGCCTTCTGGGTCACGTCAGCATTTTACAATCAGCACCTGGAATGCTCAAAGCCCCGAGTAAAGGGAGGAATGAAGTGGAACTTCAGAGGTGTACAATTAAGAGTGGCTGGCAATGAATTCTTCCCTGAGTGTGTTTCTTTGTAGTGAAGTGGGAAGACTTGTAGGGAACCATCCTGAGAACACACCAGGTGAGCTGGAACAGTGTTCAGCATTCACCATCCATTATCTTTGCCACAGTTCCCTGGGCAGGAGGGCTGTCTAATGGGATTAAAGGCAGGATTAAAGGCTGCCTGATTCCCGGGGTAATTCTTGCTCCTGCTCTTTAAGAGCAGAGTTTCTTTACCAGCCAGGGGGATTAAGGGATTTCAGTTTGGCTCACTGAGCTGTCTCCATCCCCCAGGAGTGTATGGCTTTCCACGCTGTCCTGGGGAGAGCTCCCATATCTGTGACTGGATCCGAAAGACCCTGGATCTGGGAGCCTACACACAAGCTGTTCAGGAGCAGTGAGTACCTTCACAGGGCTGCCATGGGAGCAGCTCTGGCTTTCCAGTCTCATCCTTGCTTTCTCTCCTCTCCAGCCTGGTACAAGCAGAGTATTGGCACGACCCACTGAAGGAGGAAGACTACAGGAAAAACAGCATCTTCCTGGCTGACATCAATCAGGAGAGGGTAAGGCTGATGGTGATGTGAGCAGTGAGGTCATTCATGGTGGTTCTCCCTGGCAGCAGCTTTGCTGCAGTTCCAAAAGGAAAGCACTTTTTGCCCTGAATCCCAGGGATGTGCAGAGTGGTTTTGCTCAGATTGGTGAGTGAGGTTTGTCTGTGGCAGAGCAGCTGCTGTGCCACGGAGCTCCCCTGGAGTGTAGATACGCCACGTGCTCAACCACCTTCAAGTGGGTGAAGCCTCTCCCTCCCTCTTGGGAAGCCAGGAAAGGCCCATCCCCTTTCTACAGCCAGGTTGGAGCAGGGTTTCCCTGACCTGTCTCTCTGGGCTTTCCAGGGACTTGCTTCTGTTTCCTTTTGCTTCCATCCAGGGCATCAACGAGACATACAAGAAAAACCTGATGGCTCTGAAAAAGTTTGTGATGGTGAAATTCCTCAACGATACCATGGTGGACCCTCCAGTCTCTGAGGTGAGGAAAGCAGGGCAGGAGCTGCTTCTGGGTGGTGTTTTGGGGCTTGTTTCTGCTTTGTCTTTTGGTGGCAGAACTGGAGGTCGGTGAGGAACAGGCTGGGCACAGACACAGGCCTCACACTGCACGATCTCCAGAAGCTGCTGGAAGCCTGCCTGGCTCCTGGGAGCCCTTCAGCAGCTGTTCCCTTGTTTTTGTCCTGCAGTGGTTTGGGTTTTACAAAAGTGGCCAAGCCAAGGAGACTGTCCTACTGCAGGAGACCCCACTGTACAAAGAGGTATGTGATGGGGGTTGAGGGCTTCTGCTGTTTCCACCCTGTCCCTGGGGCCTTGAGGAGCTCTAAACTCCCCAGCTCTGTTCCTCTCACCATCTCTGCCATTCCTGGGGAATTGCCTCCCCTCCTGTAAAGCCTTGCTCTAAATCACCCAAAATCCTTTCCCCCTCCCTGAGGGTTTGGAAAGCAGAGGTGGGAGCTCGTACTTCTCTCCACAGGATCGCCTGGGGCTGCAGGAGATGGACAAAGCAGGGAAGCTGGTGTTCCTGGGCGTGAAAGGGGATCACCTGCACTTCTCAGAAGAGTGGTTTGACACCTCTCTCCTCCCCTTCCTCCAATGAAGCTCCTGTGAGGGCATCAGGAAGGGTTCACTGCTGTAGTTAATGTAACTGTGCAACAGCACTTTGTGTGTCCAGGCCTGGGGGGATTTGGTGAAGGGGATGAAGAGGGGGTTTAGCTCAGCAGTGAGAGACCAGGATTTGTCTGGATGTAATTCCACTCCCAGATGGGTGGGCTGAGCCTTGCACTGGCTTTGCCACTGTCCAACGCAGGGCTTGGTAAATCCACTTCAGTTCTCAGAGCTGTGGCAAATCTGGGGCCTGGGTGATGGCAAAAGGATCAGCTGTGCCAGAGGTTTGTTCTGCATCACCTGCTCCTCCCAGGACACAATAGCAGTATTAACCCAAATCACTAGTGCAGGGATCAGCAAGACTTACATGATGGCTGTATTCAGGGGAATTATATTACAGCCTGTCCTTCAAGATGGGGAAAAGGGCCAAATTTAGGTGTTTCTGGGGGAAAAGGAGGGTTTGCAATTCAGTAGGTATTAAGAGCTTGAACAGTTTTCAACTAATGGCTTGGTTTATGCACTTTTGTACAACTGGTATCAATAAAGAACTTTACATCTAACAACTAAAAAAGGTGAGATTTGACAACTACTGACACTGATTGAAGGGGAGTTGAGGAAAGTCTGTGCTTCCTTGTGGAAAACTCTTCGAAGGAACTGAGGAAAGCCAGGTGGAAGGGCATCTTGTCCTACCTGAGCTTCTGTATGCCCCCAAAAAGAGACAAGAGCCACAGTAATGAGCAAGTTGGCATTAACTTTATTCTATCTTTTGTATAATCTTAAGTACATAAGAAAGGTTTTTTTCACAAGCCTCAGGAGAAGACGAGTACAAGTCACAGGACAGTTTCAAAATAAAAAAATTTGCATATTTTTTTTTTGTTAAGTTTTGTACTAGAGAAAAAGAACATTGACACTTTACAGAGGAAATGCATTTAAGATATGCTTATGCCACCCGAGGCGTTGGAAAAATGAAGGTCAAAGCACGTGCAGCTCCCTTTGTGGGCTGGTACAGTACTGTGTGATCCATCCCTCTGCTCCAGGGCCCTGGAACAGAGGCTACGAGCTTCCACCAAAATAAAGAGCCAAGCAACAAGGGAAAAAGGGGAGGATCCACTTTATGGGGACTGATTGCAGATGAGGCAGAGGGTGATGAACCGACTGGATCCAACTCGGGTATTTACAACACTGCACTACTGACCTGGAATGCAGGAGGCCCTTCCTCTGGGGAAGGGGACAGCTTCAGAACAACTGTCCTGGAAGACTGAACCTGAGTTCAGCTGCTCCAAGAAGGAAGCCCTGGGGCAAAGGTTCCCTTGTGAAGGTGGAGGGCTCATGGAATAAGAGGTGCTCAGCTCCAAGCTACCAGCCAGGCTGCTGGGTAACCACGGTTACACCACTGCAGCCTTCCTGTGGCACTGGGTAATTAAAGCCTCCTGTCATGGCACAATCAGAAATACACTGAGCTGGTAGGAACGATGAAAAGAGAAATCAGGGTGGAATGCTACGGCCCTTTGGTCCAACAAAACCATTCCCACGTCCTGTAATGCCACCAACTAGTACATAGAGCTGGAATCAGCAGCTTCCAGGACCACCTCAAGACATCTGCCATAGCAACTGGGTACTGTGGACTCCGACAGACACCGTTACTCGTTAAAAAGGGGACAACACTCCTCTCACATGAACAGTTTTCTTAAAGGCAAAATACAAAAAAACCCGAACAACACTCTGAAAGCCAACTGCCAGGACTGGCTGTGGAGTTCACTCTCATCAATTGGTGCAGTTAGATTGGACAAGGGGAGAGAAAATACACCTTCCTGCTAATAGATGTGGACAATAACTCACCCGCCACCTACCCCAAACCCCAGGCAGAGGAATTTCAGTGACGGCAGGTAGCTGTGTCTCTCGGGTAGAAGAGAAGCAGTTTGAGAGCAGAAAGGTACAAGAAATCTAAAGAGAATCATCTGAAAGCAGATTTGTCCCACAGCAGGGCCAGGGGAGGGCATGAGCCTTGGAGCTTTTCTGCTTAGCCAGCAATTTCCGTCACAGTGGTAACCAACTTCTGACCGTTCCACACTGTCTTGAACTGTTCTGGGACAGGGCATTCAGTCTGGAGGGTAGAAGCAGAAATCAAAAGTCAGTTTATGGCACTGCTTTAGGCATTTCTTTTCTAAAAGATGTGCTGTGTCCCCTCCTGTGCCACCATCACTGCTTGTTCTACCCCCGAGAGGTCCTGAGGAAGAAGCAGCTCGCACAAAACAGCAAAATTCTTATATACAGACAACTTGATTTGTTTTTTGTCAAATCATCATTCCCAACCTCCAAACTCTAGAAATTGTCCCTCCAGACCTCACTGTAACTGACATTCCCCTGAAGAGCTCAAAATTACAGATCCCACATCCCCCCAGGCCCTAACAGAGCCCCACCAGGATTTCAAAACAGACACTTACAAAGTCCCCTCCCTCTGTGGGAATGAGGACATTCATCTCTGACGACTTGGCACTGACGATTTCGCAGTCTAGGGAGCTCTGGCTCAGGTACACGTGGCAACCGTCTGTCTTGTTGATGGAAATCGTTGGCACTTTACCCATGACCTGGCAGGGGCAGAGCAGCATTAGCCTGAACATCACGTTTTTCTTTTCTTTGCCTACAAGGCAAGAGGTTTGACTCCAATCCCTCTGCTCCTGACGCACAGGATTCAAAAAATCCAAAGTTAATTTCTTGTTTTCGTCTCTACAACAAAACTTTGGTGAACGCTGGGAAAAACTGACCATCCCAAATCAGACACCAAAATTGGAATTGGAGTATATTCTACTGCTAGCCTCCTGCTGCCCACCCCACAGAGCCTCAGCTTTCACCTGCAGCCCTGAAGCAGCTCAGTGAGGCAAATTTCAGCCCTCTCCCAAGGGCTGGGTGAGCTGCAGCAGGACAGATGGTATTTCATGGATATTCTCCACAGATGCACATTCCTGTGCTGGAAATAAAACTCTGAGAAGCAGCTGCTACAGAAACAGGACTCTCCTGGCAGAGAACAAGTGACAGACACTCACCTGAACTTTAACATCCCTGCTGTTGATGATCTCTACAGTGCCCACCACATCATCAAACACCAGACCCATCTTCTTGCAGTTATCTGCAAAGAAAAGCACAGTAGGTCACAGGAAGGTTTCAGAGTCTCAGCTGCTGCAAACACACAGCACACAGGAGCAGATTTCGGGGTTTCTGTACTCACCAAGGATGATGGAGTTGATCTTGCCTTTGATTTGGAGTGTACTATTTGTGCACTTGAAAATATATGCTACCTGCTTCAACTCTGTGTCGCTGATTACCAGGTTAGTGGCATTCTCCTGGTTTTCCTGAAAAGGCAGGGAAAACACACTTAATTTTCTGAATGCAGAACAATTAACCCACGTGAGCAGCTCCTTTAAAAGCAAATTGCAGGTACTTTCAAGCTGATGCCTCTAGGAGACCCTCCCTCCCTGCTGCAAAGCTCCCATCCCTCCAACCCACTCATGCCAACACCAGCCACTCACCACTCTCCACTTTTTGCCCTCTAATTCTAGCAATGGAGGTGCCTTTGGAGAGGTGGCTTGGGAGGGATTAGCATTACAGGCTGCTTTGGGAGCAGTGAAAGGTTTGGGGCCACTTCTCACAGGGCCCCCTTGGTTCTTCAGGGCTGGATTCTTGTGGGTTTTCATGTCATCTGAAACGTGCCTCAAGCCTGCAAAAGAAGTCAAACCTGAGACCCAGCTCTCCTCCAAGAGCACAGTTTGACAAACACCAGGCATCAGTGATTACACCAATCATGGTAATATTTGTCAAAAAGCAAATAAATTATTGGGATTGAGCCTAAGTCGAGCCCAAGCCTGAGTGACAAGTGAAGGAGGGAGCAGGAAACACTGATGCAATATTGACAAGAACACAACATGTACCACAGCACCAGAGTATCTTCCACTGTGCAGATGGAAAAAGCCCTCAGCCAAGCACCTCACCTTTGCTTCAGGTGTGCTGACCAGGCAACACAAAAAAGCGAGAAGTTTTGTGCAAGTAACAGCTGCAAAATTGCTTTTTGTACTGGAGCCATGCAGGCAATCAAAGGGCTCAGTTTCCACTCCAACTACAGGTTGAGGTCTTGTTACACTTGGCAGATGAGGGTGAGAATTCTCCCTTAGGTGACCTCCCTTTGTCCCACTGAACTGACTCAGTGCTGCCTCCGCCTCTCAGCCCCATCCTGGGACCTGCTGCTTTTTTGCCACCTACTTTCTAAGCAGGTGTGTTGAGGGACAGCAGCAAAAGCAGGCCCCAGAGCACTGAGTTCCCTCAGTGGTGGCTGCCCTCCCTCCTTCCCTCCCACCTACCCGAGGTGATCCCTTCTCCCCGGTTGATCTGGGCGAAGAGCGCGGAGCGCGAGGCCGAGTTGTCTGTGCTGGAGCTCACGGGGGCAGGAGGGGGGGGAGGGCCTGGTGGAGGGGGTGCAACCCCAGCAGGGGCAGCTGATGGTGCTTTAGCCCCTTCTGTGGCTACAGGACCCTGTAAGGGCAGAGAAGAGGAAAGGCCGTTGCACAAGGTCCGTTTCTGCTGCAATAATTGCACAAGACCCATCCCAGAGGGTCCTGCTGACGGAGGCAGCACTCACTGTTTTGCTCCAAGTCAGCCCCGTGGTGTGGTACTCTTTGATGTAGGCCTGCAGCTCTGTCCAGATGCTCAGATAAGCTTTCACCCAGTCCACTTGCTTTTTATCTCTGAGGACACAAGGAGGTCAAAGAAGAAGGAATTAACAGGCCAAGGCAGCTGTGGTCAGATACTGGAGCAGCCCCTTCACACCCAAGTTCAACAACATGTTTGGGAGAGAAGGTGAACTTACACATCCTTGTACTCCTTGAGGATCCGATTGGTGTAAAACATGGCAGCATCAGTCATTTCCTTCACATAAGGACCAGGCTTTGGAGCCTAGAGCAACAAAAACACATTGCAACAGCTGACCAGTGAGACACACTTTTCCCACCAGCCCAAGGAAACCTCTTCCCACTGGAGTCCTTACCATGGCCACCCAGCCCAGGGCTGGGATACTCTCGCTGACTGCTGATAAGTGATTGAACAGTTTGCTACCACGGTTCTTCTCCCTGAAATTCTGCACTGCCTGGATTTGCTCCGAGATGGGTTTCAGAAGTGCTGAGAAGGCATTCTGCAGAGGGGCAAGAACAATTAAGAAGATTAATCAGCACTCTGGAAGGGCTGCACATCTTCATGGGCGGCTCTGCTGACATGATGGTCACCCAGGAGAAGATTCCAACTGGCACAAGTTACTGCTACAGCTCCAGGCCTGGCCTTCTCCTTGAGCCAAGCTGGGTCCCAGAGCCCAGCTCCTCCAGGGCTGAAGTCATTGCTCCCAGTTGGATTGGTACAATGGGAGTACGCCAAGAACTGTGACTCATGTTCAATCCAAGAGACACTGACAAAGCTTGTTAGTAACAAGGACAGAAATAGCATTTGCCTTCCCTGGATTCTTTTGTTCCAAGACAGTTTGTTAAATTTTTTTTCCTCTCCTTCACAAACCCTCAGAGAAATGGGTGCTGGGCAGGTTCCTGAAGTTTGGCACCTATAGCCTGTACCACAGTTGGAGTCACAGAATGTTCAAAGGTCACCCTGTCAAACCAGATTTCAGGATTTCAGTTATTGCTCAAGTCAAATCCAAACCTTTATGGATTGGTAAAAATTGGTTTCGTGTGTTGCTCACTTGGAATGCAGACTGCAAGTGCTGAGAAATGCTCTGGGGTCAGAGCAGAGCAGCCAGACAGTTACACGCTTCCAGAGATGCCTCTTAGGCAACTTTCCTCTCCTTTATGATCAGAAAGTCTCCTGCTGGTGGCAGCAGAGAGGGACAAATTTGGGCAAAACTTGCTTTTCAAAGCCTCAGCTTCTCCTTTTGCTGTCCCTTCCTCTGTTTAGATGAAAACTGAGAGGTCCCAAGCAGCAATGACCAGGCCACACTTCCAGAAGCTCCAGCCTAGTGCCACTGTCCAGTCACAGGATGGGGAAATTCTTCACCACAAGCACTGAAGAGTTCACACTTTTTGCATTTTAAACTGGCTACTCCACAACTAGACTCCTGCCAGACAACCTGCACAAAGACCTGCCCTAGATTAAGGTTGTTCTTTGTTCATAATCCTTTATTTAAATAACATGTCAGTGGGATTTATAAGCAGATTCCCAGGCCAGAGGCCACACAGAGCATCCCAGCAAGGCTGGTGACAGATAAACAGCCCTCCAGTGCTGAGTTTGGGGAAAAAGATGCAGGTCTATTTTGCAGTGAATAGGAAAGGAGCACAGAAATCCAGCTCCCCTGAGGTAACAGAAGCAGCCATGGCTGAGCCAGATAATAACTGCAAAAAGCAAGGTGGGATCCTGTTGCTCAGGAAAAACAGTTCTCAGCAGGGAAAAGCCAATGCATTCAGGATCAGAATCTCAGCCACATATCTTGCTGAGAAGCAGCAGCCCAGGCTAAAGTGTTAAATTACTTGCTAAGGACAAATCAATCCTAAAAGCCCAGCTATTATTCAGAGGCCATTCAATAAGAGACAAGTGTCTGTTCTGCTCCAGGAGGAGTTTGATGCCTGAAAGTCTATGAGCATCAGATAATGAAAAGCATGCTCTGCACAAATCCCACTGTGGCTCCTGGCTCAGACAAGTTCCTGTCTGCAGGTTCTCAGGGAGCAGTGATTGTGCTGCTGCCAAGTGAAACTCAAGACAAGGGCTGTGAGGTGACACTCGAAAGCTGCTCCAACAGCACAGATCACTGGTTGCTGTAACAACTGGGAAATGCCAGTTCTGCTTTCAGAATCGACATCCAGAACTCTGCCCCATGCTGGGGGAGCACCTGGAGCAGTTCATGCCCTTCAGCAAGTGCCACCATGAATGCAAGTGTCCCCAGTTCCTGCTTTGGAGCAGCTCTAACATCCCAGGTTCCCTTACACTCACAGAAACCCCTCACCCTGAGGGAAGAAAGAACATGAAGAGATTTCTGCTCAGTGATTTCCCAGACTCACCTCTGCTGGCTGCTGATGCTGAGATGCCACCACCAGAAGAGCCCTCTCACTCATCAAACCTGCATGAACCATCTCAGCCTAAGAACAGAGACAAACATGAGAGATGTTCCCTTGCCCCCAGTGTCACATTAACACGTTCTCCTGCTGCCCCTGGTCTGTGAGGAAGCAGCTACACTGATCTCAAAGCATGTGTTCCCAGACACCCATCCTCAGAGAAACCTCACCAGAGTGTAACAGCTCCTGAGCTGGCTTGTTTTCAGGCCTTTCCTAAGACCTGCACCAAGGTCTAGAGAGAGCCAGGCACTCTAGATTTCCAGGAGGAGGTTGATTCATCGTGTGTGTGTGTAGGTGGCAATCTGCTGGAGGTTATCTGGGCATCTGTTTTGAATCCTTAGGGATTACAGAAATCCTAGAATGCAGCACTAAAGGAATGCAGATCCTGACAGCAAACTTGGCCCTTTCGGCCCTGAAGGACACTCAGCCTCTCTCGAGAGCAGAGGGAGAACAGGAGTCCTTACGTGTTTCTGCACATCCCCGCCGACTTCTTTGCTGATCTTGATGTATTCAGCTACTGGGCCAGCCAGAAGGGCATCAAAAGCCTGCACATACTGAGCCACTCCTGCAGAGAAGGAACCAGAGCACGGGGATCACTGGGAGCACTCCCACAGGAACACACTCCTGGCTGCACCTCCCTCCTGGGGCACATCAGGAGGCTCAGCCTGCAGGGAAGTGCTGCAGCCACAGGAAGTTTTTAATCTTCACAACCACAAGGCCTCTGCACCTGCTCCCACCCTGCCTTCCCCCTGGGCACCCAGAGCCCCCGGTGTGCCCCGTGCCAGCTCGGCACAGCCGCTGCCGGTGCCCGGCACTGCCACACCCCCATTGGCACTGGGGCTGCCCTGGGGAAGCGCTTTGGGCTTTACCTTTGGAAGAACCATCTGCGCACATGCCAGGCCCTTGGCACACCGACTCCAGGCGCTCCACAGCCTTCTCCAACCGTTCAACCAGCCTCTCCATGTCGACTGCTGTCCACAACCTGCACACGGGAGACAATTATTCGCATCCTCCCACGGTGTGGAACTCGGCTGCCAGACACTGGAGAGGGTTTATCAGCTGCCTGGTATGAGCTCTACCACTTCCAGGAGAATAATTCCTACCCACTCTGCACCCTGGTGATGTTAGAACCCTCACATTAGCAAAGACAGTCAGATTACACAACAGCCACTTGCTGTTGCCACAGTCGCTCCTTAATAGTTTCTATTCCATTTTAAGAACTTCTTATGTGCATAATGACACGGAACTTCCACCTTCTCACCTTGTAATGACACCACTCAGTAGCACAAAGGTCTGCCCAGAATCTCACTGCAGTCAGTTCCTGGCCAAAGTCCCAGCTGTGAGCACAACTACTTCTCTGGGAGCTCACACACTCCAGGAAGAAAACTAGAGGGGTTTGATTATGCAAATGCATTGGCAGGGACCCCCTGGAGTCCTGAATTCCTCCAAGGAGCATCTGTAAATCCAGAATCACTCCAGTCCAGAGCCTCAGTGTGCAGAATGAGCCACCCTTGGCACACACCACGAGGAGCAGCTGCACGAGCTGAGGCAGCAGAGCTGCTTCTGCAACAACACGCCCCTGTTCTTCCTCTACAGCTTTGGTGTCTGCAGAACCTCCTCTGCAGGCACTGCACAGGAAAGAGATTTAGGTACAGAAGTCATTTGCAGCATCTCATCTGGAAAAGTCTTAAAAGTCATATAAACTTTCCATTAATTACTGCTTTGCAGAGCCTCTGCACCAAGAAGCAAGACAGGTCATGCTCCAAGCACACACTAATGCACAGGGAATGCAGGGAGGGAGCAGCAAGGCACCAATTGCATTTTTATCTTATCACCACTCATCAAAAGACTTTACAGCATGAATCACAATTATGGCCTGGACACAGCTTCCTTCTCACTGCTACAGCCTGCAAAAAGCTCCAGCCCCTGGAGGAGAGGGTCCTTCCCCAAACAGTCCCTAGAAGACTGAAAGAGGAAGGCAGGGTGTACTCAGCTGAACAATGAACTGATACCAGATCCCCTCAGCAACCAAACCTCAAGTTCTCACTGGGGCTTTGCTTTTGCTCACAGGCCTTCTCAGCCTTGCTCCAAAGTGCATGTTTTCACCTCATTTCCAGAGGATGTGGGGCAGATCCAGCATTAGTCACGAGCAGTGCTGATGTCACAAGACAAACAAGGACCATTTTTTCCACCCCTCTTTCTCCTGGTTGCCTCAGAGAGAAGCAGCACTGCTGTGGGGGGCAGGGGAGAGGCCACCCCCCCCTTCCAAGAGGAAGAGAGTGGTTTCCTCCTCTGTCCAAGAGCGAGCCAGGGGACAGGCTGTGCACAAAACCAGACAGCAGTGCCTGGATGGCTTCCAGATACAAGAGAAAGAGTTCAGAGAAGCTGAAATTCGATGGCAGCCACCCCTATAATCACAGTAATGACACCTCTGCCTCTTTAGCTCTGTGCAATGTAGAAATGCCAACCACAGGAGCCTCAGTTCTGCTGCACCCAGAACGGGGCTCACATCCCCCCTGTGGGAGCACAGCCAAGAGCAGAGCTCTGCTTCCCCCGCTCTCAGCATGCTCAAAGTGGGTTGGTTTTTTTTTTCCCCCCCAAGAAGAGCCACCTGTTAAGGAAGCTCTGCCTTGCTCTGAGAGCAGCAAGACAGAGGGATGTAAAGGCAGGGGCTGCAGGAAGGACACCGAGTGTGCTGGGCACACAAAGCTGCTGTTGTGCACCACTGATCCCCACCACATTCCAGGCAAGGCTCTAATCTGATCAGCCCCATTACCCAGTCACAAACTGCAGTTCAAATCAGGATTATGCACCAGAAAGTCCAGATGGAAGGGCTGTTTCCTACCCCCAGCAATAAAACACGCTGCTGCGAGGAGCAGATCACATCAGTTGTTGGGATTAAAGGTCCTTTAACATCCCAGTGTTCCTTGGGACTCCCAATCCCTCCATTCTCCCTGCCATTTCACATGCCCTTCCTTGTTTCTCCTGACAGGAGCCATAAACTCACAGTGATCAATACCAGGTGCTATCAGGCAGATGGTGAACTCATTTTAATTTGGTTTTAATGACTGGCATTAGGGCAACTTACAAGATAAATCACTTGGCAAATTGGCAGCAAAATGAGGCAGCCCAAAGTCCTGGATCTCAGTCACTCCTCTTGACTCACCCTCCCTGTGCTCTTTGCACTGTGGATGCAGCTATTTCTGCTGCCTGCACACCCATATGGAGCAAAATAAAAAGATTTTAGTTGTAACTAAATCAGAGTTTGTAATCCAGAGATTAACATTTAGCAAGGAGAAGTAGAGAAATCACAAAGCCTGAACGTTCTGGCTACATCTGAACAGTGTTTTGTCTGTTGGTCACTTTGAATGTAAAATAATTTGTCAGTAGGTGATAGATGGACTTCACAGATCCCAGTGCAAATAATCAGATCTCATTTCCCTCCTCTAAAGAAGCTGAGACACAGAGTCATTTTTTGTTCTGCACATCACCCCGTGCTCCAGAGGGATGAGGAAGACTTTCCAGCTCCACATGCAGCCAAGGGTTGGGATCCTCCAGCTGACAAAGTGGAGAGGAAGGCTCTCCCAGCACAGGATTTTAATCCAGGTCTTGTTGAAATTCAATTGAACTTTGATTACCAATGGAGCAGAAGTGATGGACTCACAGCAAACACACATTTCTCCCTGGGCCAGAGAGGCCATTCCCTTTCATGGCACATTTGTTAATGTATCAACTGCCCTTTATTTCCATCAGAGCTTGGGAACACGGCTTTGAACACCCTGTCCCACAAACAGGCTCCATCTACAGAGACACTGCTTGGATACACTGAGCAGAGCAACGAAGGGAAGGGAATTCATCTGTAAAAACACCAAAGCCAGCCCTGTCCATCACAGCAAGAGCAGCTTCCTGCCAGGGGAACGTCGAGGTGTCAGCACATCCCAGCCAGAGGCTCCTCAGGGCAGGGAGCAAGTTCTCACAAAAGCAACATCAATTCAATTATTGGGTTGCCTGAGCCAGCACATGAACCTGAGCCCTCCCTGAGACATTCTGGAAGGCAGAAATGTTGGTTTTGTAGCCCAAGCAAGTCAAACCTACGCTTCTGTTCACAGTGAGGGCTGTGAGGAGCCCGACAAACTGCTGTCAGCACCCTGAGATTTGCATCAGAGACTTCCTGTTTCTACAGGCAAAAGAAATAAAGATGGGACAACTAAATTAGGAACATACCACAGTTTATTTCTGAGCTGACACTGGAATATCTCAGGGGATCAGCTACCAGATGATTTCCAGCATTTCTATCTGCCAAAAACCCAAAGAATTTTTTTTTTAAACAGTTCAGCTCATCAAGGAAGGAATTATTTGAAGCAAGACAGGAGTCAAATGGCTGAATTTAGTCAGTGGTCAGGACCAGCCATGAACACAAGACAGCTATTGCTGGTCCCAGCAGCTGCCAGGACAGAGATCTTGGCTGTTCAGAGTACAACAATACTTGCTGACATCGTGCCAGAACCCATGCTAGCTGCTCCTGCTATTTCAGATCCACTTTATTTAGAAAACTAAAAGTGCTTTTAAGAGGAAAAAAAAATTAAAAAATCTATCTGGCTCCTATTCCAGTTCTCCCATACAACAAACCATTAAAAATGTTATTTGGTGTTTTACTCAACCATTAAGAGCTGGTTAAAGTGTCGCTGTGTTCTGCACTAGAGCAAAGACTCCTTTTTTCACCACAATTACGTGGATTAGGAGGTCTGCACTTGCCAGGCTCTGTTGCCACACTCCTCTCATTCCCATTCCCTGTCAGGCTGATGAATCCACCAGGGAAGTAACCGAGGATCTTGGATCTCAGCTAAACTGGCCACAGCACCAAGCTGTGTATCAGGAATCAGAGCAGGGAGGCTCCTCAGCACAGGCTGCTCGGCTCAGCTTTCCACGGGAATAACAGGGGGGGGGTTTGGCTTTCAGGAAGCTCAGGAATACTCCAGGGACACAAGGATCGCCCCTGGAAGAGGACGGGGATACAGCAGCCCTTTGATGCCCCGGATTCCCGGTTTTCCAGCCCGTCTGCAGCTCCCGGGGAATCCCAGAACCCGTGTTGGGACTTTTCCGTTTGGCTGCCACAAAATCCAGGGCAAATCCCGCCTTTATCCCAGCCCGGCCATCCCCGGGGCGCGGAGGAGGCACCGGGGACGGGCGGGAGATGGGCACGGGAGCGGGCAGGAGATGGAGACGGGAACGGGAACGAGACGGACACACCGGGAATGGGAACGGGA
>VXBA01004356.1:385722-400455 GCA_013399895.1 Serilophus lunatus | reverse complement strand
GGGATGGGATGGGATGGGGTGGGATGGGATGGGATGGGATGGGATGGGATGGAGGTGATGGGAGCTCTGGGAATCCGCGAGATGCCGCCATAAAGAGGCTGAGGAGGATGAAGAGCACTGGGCGGGGGAAGCGCTGCAGCCCCCCCAGGAAGGGCTGTTGGGGCAGTGGGGTCCTCAAGAGGTGTGAGACCCCCCCGAGATGGGCCGAGGGGAGCTCCGGGGGCTGTGAAATGCCCGATACCCCATCGGGAGGCTGGAGAGGGGGGGGCTGAGAGCCCTGGCAGAGGGAGCTGGGACGGTGGGGTCTGCAGGAGGGCTGGGACCTCCTAAAGGGGTTGAGGGTGATTTGGGGTGCTGGAGGAGGGGGAGACCCTTGGGAAAGGGTTGGAGGTTGAGGTCCTAGAGATGCGGCTGGGACTGCACCCCGGGTGGGGGTAGGGGATGAGCCTCTCTTGGGGAAGGGGTCCTCCCTGCCTTGGAGGGGCTGGGCTGGGGAGGGGGTGGCCTGAACTGGGTTTGGGAGGAGGTGGAAGGGATCATTGGGTCCTCCCAAATGGTACCTGGGTGCAACAGGGGGGGCTCAGGTGAGGTCCCTCCGAGCTACATGTGGGTGCAAGGTGGGAGAAAGGTCCCCATGGGACCACCAAAACAGCTACACCCTCTGAGCCTCTGGGTCCCGGGTGCACTGTGCCAGGGGTGGTTGTCGTCGCTGGCTCTGTGGTGGGTGCTGGCACATCCCAAGCATCAAAAAAGCCTCCTGCAAAGCTCCTGTGCTTCCAGAGGTACAGAGCACTTCGGAGCCTTGGGCTCACAGACCCTCTTGGATGCGAGGGTCTCAAAGCATTTAGCACAGGGCAGATAAATACCGTCCCAGCTTTGTTGCTGGAGAGACTCGGATTGGAGTGATCAAGGGAAAAACAACTCGGGTGGAGGAAGGGATCCACGGATTCGGCTTGGGATGGTTCCCATGGGATGCTCCGCTTTCTGCTTTTACCACCAGGGCAGGACTTGCTCCAAACAGGCGTTTGCTGCCTGGCAAGGGCAGCAGTGGGCACTGGAGCTTTGCTCTCGGATCCCGAGGAGGTCGAAGCTGCCCTCGGAGCCGAAGGTCTGTGCAGACAAACAGACAAGAGACTCTGTCCCCAGGGCTGGGACACGTTGACAGGATGGGAAGGAGGAGAAACCCTCCGGGCTCGGCCGCTTCCTGCCCTCGCTGCGCTACCATAGATGGTCACGGCTGTCGGGCGGGCTGGGGCCGGGCTCCAACGGGGAGGGGAGCCCGGCAGCGGGGCTCTGCTGACACCTAGCGAGGTGTCTGCTCCTGCTCCGAGCTCCCGCTGGCTCGGCATCCCAAACCCGCCGGGGGCTGCATTTCTTCTCTGTGCAGCTCCCCAGTGTCCCCGTCCCCTCCGTGCGGCCCCCCCGGCTCCCTGCGCCGCCCTGGCAGAGCACACACAGCTCAGCAGCACCCACCGTCGTCCTGATGCTGTTTCCTGCTTTTTTTTTTTTTCGCCTCGTTTTCCACCCTGCCAACACACCCAAGGTGCCTCTTGCTGCTGTTTCCATCACGCTCGGACACCTTAGGGTCAATTGATATGGTGCAAAACAGAAAGTAAGAGAAAGCCACCTCTTTTCCGTGCAGCCTATGAGTTCTATTTTGTAGCATCCTAAAAGTCACCGCAGTGAAACAGCAGCCACATCCTGCCTCACCCGAGCAGGGCAGTGTCTGGGGGGAGGAAGCAAGGCTGGGGAAAGAAAGGAGAAGTAACTGGAGAATGGTGAGAGGAACTAAAAATAACCAGGGGACGGGGAGAGGTAGAGCTCTGCTCACTGGGGATATCGCAGCCCAGCCCCAGTCGAGGTGTTTGCTTGTGGGGTGGGTCTGTTCAGCTGAACAAAGTTCCTGGAGGAACAAAGATTGAGTTCCTGGTAAAGGTAAGTCACAGGAGCTGCCTGTTTACAGAAGGTCTCCGAGGGCAGTGATCTGTGGAGTTTCCTGGTACCTATAAAACCTGTGCCCAGTTTCCAGGGTAAAGCTTATACCTTCCCCATGCTTCTTCCTGGTGGTTTGTGCCTTGTCCCTCTTTTTCCAAGCACCATGGGCATATTTTCTTTATATTTTAGCTATTTTATAGTTAAAATGCCTTTGTGTCCCTGAGACAGCACCCTTTGGCTTTTGGCAGCTGCAGGAGAGTATTGTCCCTGCTCTGTAGTGGTGTCCACGCAGCAGAGATTCATTCCTGGGAAAATGGATTGGTTTTGCTAGCAGGGAACCACCTCACTGTCCCACCCTTTGTACTGCAGTGCTTTGCCTGCCTGAAGCCTTGAAAACTGTGGCTTTGCAAAACATTAACCCAAGTCCCCCCAAACAGGTCGGTAGCCTTCAGTCTGTGTTTGCAGATGAAGTGAGTGACCTCAGCCTGGTGGCACAGGCTGGGTGACCCCTGGGGACAGCTGTTCCCAGGAATGCCTCCATCCTGGGCAGCTGGCCCTGGTTCCAGCTGGTGACAGAGCCCTGTGAGTCAGGGACGTTTGTCTGCTCATTGGCCAGCACCTGTCTGAGCACAGCCCTGCTCCAGCATTCCTGCTTCTCCCCAGAGATTTCCAGGCTGAACTGATTTGCAGCAGGATCCCAGCACAGTGGGGTGACACCCCTTCCCATGGGAGCCTGTGCTTGGTTCAGCTTGAGGTGCCTGAAACCAACCCTGGGTGATTCCTGCTGCAGCACAGGGCATGTGGCTCCTGCCAGCCCCGGGGCCAAGGGAAAACCATCCACAGCAGCAGCTGCTGGAATGTTTTACAAATCCTGCTGAGACATAAACCCGAAGCTTTTTGCCCTTTGCCTGCAGATAAGGAGTGCAGTTACTCCTCACTCTGTGCAAGGAGAGACTTCTCACACTTCTACTTATCCCCAGCAGGATAAATAGACACAGTGCACAGTGTGACTGCTCTCATCTCAGGGACTGTCCCTCCTGCTGCCTCAGCCAGGGAGGCCCTGCCTCTTGGCAAAGCCACCTTTGACGACAGACAGAGGACCTAAGTCCAATTCTGCAGGTTCATGTGCTGCCCTTTGGGGTTTTTTTTTCCTCTCTGCTGTCATCATCTGGTTCCCTGAGACCAGAAACCCTCTGCCAAGTTCAGGTCTCCCTGGCCCAGCTTACAGCCCATCAGCTTGACCTGGGGCTCATTCACAGCTCTTGCAGGTGGTGGTTCCTGGGAAGCACAGCCCCAGCCCACGTGCAGTGAGAGGCACCAGCTCAGCAGGTATGAGCACACAGCTGACACCCTGTGTTTTCCATGTTCTTCCTTTGATTCCACTGGGACATCACTGCCTGTAGATCAGCACAGACACGTGGCTCACCCAGAGGACACAGCAGCTGTGTCACTCCAGCTGAGCAGGGAGTTGCTTCCCAGCACTTGCTCCATCCCCAAGATCCGTGTGGATTAAGCCATAGCACAGCTGTATGTACAGGCAGCATCTCCCTGTGCATTTCTTGCTAGACAGCCTTCCCATGCCAAGAGGCTTTTTCCATGCTTGGAGTGAAACCCTCTGTAATCACAAGAAGCAAGAGCTCCGTTTCAAGGCTGGAGTTTTGCCCAGGGCTCAAATGTTATCGACTCCCATGGTCATTTTTTTCCCTCCCACATCTATTTTCCTAAAAGCCTCAAATAGGAGAGGTGTTCTCAGCTTGGAATGTCCAGGCCCCTGTTCGAGCTCCAAATGGTTTTAGTCTCTTGAGCTGACTACAAAAAACCTGAACATAGATTCCTCATGAGCCCCACAGAGCCAGAAAAACAAGGAGGTGGAGAAGAAAATGTTCCTCACTTCTGTTGAGACTCTTTGAAAACAAAAGCTAGCAGCAATCTTTCAAATCCTTGGAGGCAGCAGCAGCACTGCTCACACCCCTTGGAGGGAGCCAGGTCATGATAATGGCTGGGATAACTTCTGGCAGTCCCAGCCAGGAGCAGGACAGGGGTCAGTACATTCACAACAATCTCGAGCTCTGTGGTGGCTGGAGCCCTGCCCTTCTCCTCCTCTCACAGAGGGTGCACAAGACACCCACCTGCCCTGTTACTGGGGCTGCAGAGAGCACTGGCTTTGTCCCCCTTTTGTCCTGGCCACATTCCTTCACTGCAAGTTCCATCCCTGGGAAAGCAGGGAGCCCCACAGGCACAGCCAATGCTGCCTTGTGCCTCCTGCTTAGCAAAAAGGCAGCTCCCAGCCTCCTCACATCATCTCTTTTCCTTCTTTCCATGACCATGGTGGCAGAGTGGGGCCCAGTTAATCGTCCCCAGCTAAGGTCTAATCCCTCTGGGCTATTTTTAAACCTGAGCCTCATTCCAGTCTTTTGTACCCAAATGTGGAACAAAGGATGACCCCATCCTTCCCCTCGAGGCCCCTGCTTTCAGCTTAGCCCTGACCCCACCAGCTTGTGACAAATGTGCTTAACAAAAGGCAGCAGCCCTGTCCCCTGGTGCAGTGGCCTTGGGGACAGAGCAGAGCCAGCACAATTCCCTCACACTGGGACTTCACCCCATCCCTATGGGTGGCTCCTTCATCCCTGGTACATCCTCCCTGCACTGATTCCAGCCCACTTTTCCCAGGAGTTACACTTGCTGCTGGAGGCGTGTGGTGTGCGAGGGGGGCAGGGCTCTCCCCATTTCTGCTGTGGAGCAGGGAATGCAAGAGGATGGTATAAATATCCATGGAGATTAGTGCTCCCACAGCACTCTGCCCTGGGAGGGAGTGTTGAGTGTCACCCACAGCCTGCATTCCCTTTCTCTTTGCTCCCCAGCTGCCTCTCCTGTTTCCAGCCCTGGGTTCATGATCTCTGCTGGCAGCACTTTGATTTCATTCCTCCCTCCACCCCCATTGCCTCCTGAAAGGGAGAAAATAATGGAGCCTTTGTTGGGTCTCTGCAGCACCGAGCGAGGAGCTGCACAGGGTAAGGGGCTGCCGAGCCTGGATTATGGCATTCCTGTGACACGGCTCAGGAAAAGTCAATCCTGCACCCCATGGTGTGTAAAGGGACCCTGCACTTGCTGACAGCCATGAAAAAACCCAGCCAAGCAAAAAACCCCCCAAATCCTTCACACTCACTGCTGACTTCTCCCACTTTTATGTAAATGAATATTAACAGGTCCTCGCGTTGGGTTTCTGTACAGATATATACAAACAGGAAACAGCTTCATATTTACATCATTAAGTTAATTAGGCTCTATAAAAAAAGAACAGCTTCCCAAATTAGTGTCCTCTGTACAGACAGCAGAGGTGAGCTCACGCCCTCGGCGCGGGCACACCGACAGTGTAATGTACACTAACGATCACCCCCGGCCCCCAGGTTAGAGCCCATGTGGGCCAGGCACAGAGGGGCAGTGGGCACAAGTGTTCCAGGCAAAATTATCCCAATCCAAGGTTTCTGCTGTCCAAGCCCTGGCAGGATTAGTGCTCGTTTGTGGCGAGGCACACGAGCGCCTCCGTGTGTGTAATGTACACTACCAGCGCTCTGTGGATCCCGTGGAAGGCACGAGACCGGCACAGATCCCGTGTTCCAGGCGGTGGATGCTCCACACGGCTTCTCCAGGTGCTCCAAGGGCACACACCTGCATTGGCACAAGGCCGGGCCAGCCCAGAGGGGATGAGTCCTTGGGAGAGTCCCGGTGGGAGTGGACGGACCCAGCCCAGGTCACACGATGCTGGCCAGTTCTGTGTTGTCCGACTCTGAGCTGCTGTTGCTCTCCTCCCTGGGGCAAAAGGGTTGGGGAAGAAGGCATGGAGTGAGCCACAGAGCATGGTCTGCATCCCAGCAATATCTGCCTTGGAGCACAGAAGCTTCCAAAGGGCTCAAGAGGGACGACACCGCCCTGCACAGTCCCCAGACAAGTTTGGCGAAGCAACTGGGGCGGGATCCCGCTGAGCTCCCAACAATTCACGCCATCTCTTTGGAAGCTGGGATTGGGAAAGTAAGTCAGCCCTTCCCTCACCCCACCACCCACGGGTCCTGAAGGATTCCTGGACAAGTCACAGTGTGTCCCAACCCGTCTGAGCCTGATCCTGCCCCCACAGGCTGTCACGCCACGTCTGCTGCCTGCCAAGCGCAGGCTGACACTCACCTTAAATCCTGCAGGGCTTTCTTGTTTTTCCTCCGCTTCTCCTCATCGATGGGATACAGCTTGAAGAGGAGCAGGCCCAGCAGGATCAGCACCACTGGTGTGACTGACACCAGCATCTTCAGGGTGAAGTTCACTTCGCTGGGCTGGGAGCAGCCCCGGGTCTGGTACCCTGCAAAGCTGTGGACAGAAAGGTACCTTCAGGCAAAGGAAATGGGATTTGTAGGGGGTAAATTCATTCCTGCAGGGACAGGTTTGGAGAAATAACTGTATTTAGACCCCCTTGACTCCCCCTCCCAGCCCTTGGGAAGCAGAGATGTCTGGATGTAGAGGTGCAAGACCTGCCTCCCTCCCTGCCCACCCCTCAACACCCGTGCAAGAACTCACTCCAGGCTGAGTGTGGAGATGCCCAGGGAGACCCCAGAGGTAAACTTGGTGAAGAAGACATAGAAGGAGAAGAAGATGGCTTCATGGCCATGGGAGCTGGGGTGCTGCAGCTTGAAGTCATCTACGACATCTGGGAGCATGGACCTGTGCAAAGAGCCAACAAGTGAGCCAACAAAGCACCTCCTCTCTGCTGAGAGGATTTCCCTCAAGAGCTCCATCTTGAGCTGGCAACACTGCAAAAAGGCCTTTCAGGGATTTCTAACCCTTCCATGAGACCCTTGGAAGCACCTTGCCCAGCCCTGTGGTGCACTGCTGGGAGCACCAGGCCCTCACACTCACCAGGGCAGGAGGAAGGCGGCTGCAACGCTGATCCCGGCTGCGACTGCCACGATGTAGGTGATGATGAGGTTACTTTCCAGGACAACCACCATGATGAGGAAGGGGATGGCAGACTGGAGAAGGGACAGAAACCAGGTTGGCATCAGCAGCGCCTAACCCAGACTCCTTAGCCTTTCCCCTTCTCTCCCAAGCATCCCAGCCCTACAGAGGTGGCCAGGGAACCAGCAGCCCTTGTCCCCGAGCCCCACAGCACCTCTGCTGTTGGCCTTGGCCAAATCCACGACAGCACAAATAGCAGGACGAGAGACAGGCACCAAATCATCGTTAGCAGCAGCCCCTGCCCAGCTCTGGGCCCTCTCAGAGGGACACAGCTCTGCTCATCCCATGTGGGATCCAGCCCCACACTTGAAGGGATCCACTCACCGAGATGCCCACATAGACAGCTGTCTTCTTCCCAAAGCGGGTAAGGAACCACTGCCAGAAGGGAATGGTCAAGGTGGCCGAGAGCTATGGGAAGAGAAAGTCACACGGTGTCAACAAGGTTCTTCTCGGGGGAAAAACTCTTCACAACAAGGAACAGCCCCTGGGCACGGCCTCCTCCGTCACATTTCCAGCACCTGTGATTTCCACATGCTCCTGGGGCTGGCGTGAAGCCACACGTGTGTGTGGAGCCACCTCCTCCCACAGTATGTGGAGCACCCTGGCACCACACCTCCCAAATAGATGGAAGGCCTGATTCAATCCTTGGTGCTGGGAAGAGCACTGATCTTGTCACCACTGTCACAGCACAGCACAGCAGCCAGGCTCTGCAAGGGACTGTGCCACCTTGGACCTTTTCACCCCATTGAGGAGAGGGTGGGAAGTGCTCCCAGGAATGAGGCAAGCTGGAAAGGGCTCTCAAGGACTTGTTTTGCTCCATCTTCCTGGCAGTAAACACTGAGATCTTTTTCTCAGAGCAGAGGGGGAAGGGAGATAAGTGGCAGGATTTGGAGAAAGGCCCCCATGACTCCTGGTTTCCCCTGTCTCTGGCTGCCTTCACACAGGAACAAAGGGCTCGCTGTTCCTTCCAACCCACCAGCCCTTTGCAGGACACTTGGCAGCTTCTTCTGCCTCCCTTTCTCCCAGGGGACCTTTGATCACTGTCCCTATGGCAGAGCACCATGGCCTCCCTCCCTTCAGCCCACAGAGCACCCATCCCAGGCCAGCTTCCAGGGAGAACCCACTGGATCCCACTGCAGTCCCAGCTCCAGGACAGGGCCATACTCACCATGATGGCCAGGAGGATGTTCTGGAACTCATTGCGGAAGCCCAGGGTGTAGGTGCAGAAGAGAGCAAAGTTCCCCTCCAGCAGCTGCAGAGGAGGCAGACAGGAATTAGAGGGGACACCTCAACACTCCATGGGGACACATTCCTCCTCCCACAGCTGCACCTCAGGCACAAGCAGGGAAAGAAAGCAGCCATTCACCAACCCATCCGAGGGCATAGGGCCACATCCCTTCTCTTTGCCCAGGACAGCTCTGGCTCGGGGAGCTGCCACCTCACAAGCTCTCAGCCCACTGGGATCATGCCCACAGCCATTCCCAAGCTGTGCTGCTGCCATTCCCTCTCTGCAGTCCCTCCAGCTCACCATGAAGGCCAGAGAGGTGAAAAGGAAGCCGGCGATGAGCTTGATGTAGGGACCATGGTTCATCACCAGCTTCAGCCCCTGGAAGAAGGAGACAGGCTCGTCCGACTGGAGCTCAGAGGACTCTGGGGAGCAGAGCAAATCAGCCCATCATTAGACCTGATGAAACAGCACCCTTGGGTGCAGTGCCCCACCCTGCTGCTCAGCACCCTCCACAAGCCCCTGCCCACCTACAGTGTCCCAGCTGAGGGAGTCAGGGCAATACCTGCCCTCACATGAAGGTCCCTCAGCCCCACGGAGAGGAGAAGGTGGCCTGGTTAATCCCCCTGGGATAAGCAGGGGGAGGAAAGGACAGAAACTACTGGACTTTGGATATCACGGCCCCCCAGAATGTTCTAGCTGGCACTGGCAAACTTGTCCAGTTGAAAATGTGTGAGATAACCTGCCCTTCTGGGCCCACCCCTAGACCCACAGCTCAGCTCTAACCACCATCTTCTCGACCCAAGAATGAGGAACCAAGAGCTCAGCTGGGCTCCTGGAGAGGAAGGAACCACAGGTTCCCTAAGTCCAGGGTATTCCAGCATCTCTCAAGGCTCACCTCTCTTCTCCCGCACACCAGCCCACAGGATCAAGGCACAGAGGATGTAGAGCCCCCCAATGACCCCGGCAGCAATCATGTAGGCATTTCTCTGTGCAAGAGAGGGGGGAGAAGTGAGGAAGGGGCTCATCCCAGGAACCAGCCTGGTCCAAAGGGTAAGGAAACATGACAGGGTCCTCCCAGCTTACGGTGTCTGTGAGCGAGCCGGTGTCGTGGGTCATGTTTAGCTCCTCCAGGGCCACCGATGAGTTGGTCATGCCAAGGAAAAGGGGGCTCCCGATGCAGGGAGTGTCCACTTTGCCCACAATCTGGCCTTGGATGGCAGTGCCCAGCACAGTGCCCAGCACTTCCACAGTCATACCTGGAGGGAGAAGCCAGTGGGACTGAGCACAGTGAGCACCCAGGGTGTGGGTGCAAACCCATGTTCACAGCAGAGCCTCCCCAGCTGTGATTCACTGCCCTTCACTGGGAGAAATGAGCCAGCCCAGCTCTCCTACAGCTCCCCTCAAATCCCCACATGATAAAGCCACAGAGAAGGAAAGTGTCTGCTGGGAAAACTGAGGCAGGGAAAGAGGCCAAGACTTGGTCATGCTGCTCCTGTACGACAGAGCAGGAGGAAAGACTCAGAAGCTCAGATTCACCCTCATCTGCTCCAGGCACTTGGCCATTACAGGGGTCACCTCCCCAGCAGCCCAGCTCACAGCAGACCAGACAAGCAAGTCTGCTGCAGGAGCCGGGGGAGAGGAATGGGAAGAGCTGGGCCTGCTGCAATTGATGATGTTCATCACACACCATCCTTGGGATGGGGGACAATCAGAAGAGCCCTTTCAGGAAGGCATATGAGGAGGATCATGTCCCGGGGGAAAGGGGAAAAAGGGAGAACTCTTACGGTAGGCAGTGGCTGAGTCCCGCTCGCTCTGCTCCCTGCTGATGAACATGGTCAGTGCTGAGTAAGGCACATGAAAGCACTGCAATTGCACAAGGAGAATTGGCTCAGAGAGGATGTAACAGCCCAGGGGGCCTGGGGCAAGGGGGGACCTGCCCCTCTGTGCAGCTCAGCGAGGGGGAGGCAGGGATTGGTACCCTCCATCCCTCCCCCACCAACCCTGGTGTGTGCAGAGCCCAACTCACCGTCACGAGGGTCTGGAAGAGGCAGTAGAAGACAAGGTACCACATCACTTGGCCTCTGGAGACGTCCGGCACAAACCAGATGAGGATGTAGGAGATGACACCAAAAGGGGTGGAGAAGATGATCCTTTGGGAGAACAGAGTGTTAGTCTCATGGGCACACAGGGCCTGGGTAACTCCTTTAGCCCAGCTCTCCCCCCTTCTACACATCCAGTGGGGTTTAAGCACCTGATCTGGGGGGCTCCTGAGCTGCCCCAAGGTGGCCCACCCTTGGGCCACCCTTGCTCCAAACCTTGGCTAGGAGGTGGCTGCCCCAAAGGTGATCCAAACCAGGCTGAAGGCAGCAGCTCAAGTATCACAGGATGAGCCTGACTCAAGACTTCCAGGGAAGAGCTTTATTCACAAGAACAGAGATGCCTGCTTCCACAGAAGTGATTGATCTGCTCCTGCCTTGGGCTTCCAGCCCCACCCCGACCTCTCCTCCAGGCTGCACTGCTGTGTTCAGCAGGATGTAATCACCTCCCTCATCCTGGCAAGGGCTTGGGAGCAGCTGGGGAAGAGTCAGACAACTCAGCCCTGCTCACCAGCTAAAAACCTCTCACCAGCTTGGCTTTGCTGCCAGAGCCCCCAAGCCCTAGTCCTGGGTCACCCCTGCTCTGCTGGCAGCGGCAGGGCAAGCCACCAGCCAGCAGCAGGCTGGCTCCTTCTTCCACCTCTGCCCAACTTCCAGAGCTGTGGGAGCAGTGGCAAGGGGATACAAAATGCAACAGAGGATCTGATGGGATTGCTCAAGTGCTGGGCCTTGGCAGCAAAATCCCTGCAGGACCAACCATCAAGGGTTATTGGAGCAGGAAGATACCCAGGGCATCCAGCAGATTTCATAACCCCGGACCTGCTGGACAGCCAGGGCACAGCTCTGCCCTGCACAGCACTCCAAGGACACAACAGGAACCCAGGGCCCCTCAAGCACTCAGGTGACCATGGGAGGAATTCCTCCTCCTGGAGGGAAGCAAGCCAGCTCTTGAGTTTGCATCCACATCTGTTTAGGAGATAGATTTGACTTGGGGATTTGCAAGCCCCCTGAGCTCCACAAACTACATGGAGGCTGCACCCTGCAGCAAATCCAGCAGAACTGGACAAGGGACAGAGCCACACAGGGCCAGAGCTGACCCTCCACTGCCAGGGTACAGTGAGATCTTTCCATGCGGGCTGACGTACAGGATGAAAAGTTTAAATTTAAAGCGGGGGAGGGAGGGAGGGAGAACGAGAAACCGAATCTCCATGGATGGAGAGCAACAGAGGCATTGCACAGGACCCAGCACATGCACATTCTTCCGCACCCACGTCACNGCTGCTCCAGCCCCTCCTCTGCTGCTGCTTATCACCGAAGCACATACGTGGAGCCAAGGGGAAAGCTGAATGAATCACCAGAGCCGAGCGGCGGCAAAACACGTCACGCTCGCCGTGGGCGCCAGCGCGTGAATGTCAGATGCGCCAATTCCCCGTGGGTGACCCCGGCACCGGCACCAGGGCGCTCAGCCCCAGCCAGAGCTGACCGAGAGCTCCTGGCAGACACAGAGGAGTGACTGAGAGTAACCCCTGACCCAGGCCGAGGTGATTAAGGCTCTCGGAGGCGGCTGCCATGACGCGCTCGCCCGCTCATTGGCCCTGGCGCGATGGTGTGTTCCTTTGTGCTGTGCTCACACACCCCTTCCAGGCCGTTTTTTAACTGTTTGTAAACGGCTGCTGCCGCGGAGAAGGTCAAAGCCAGGGGCTCCTCCGGCATTAACACATCAAGGAAAAGTTTAGTCGCTGGGAAGTCTGGGGTGGTCAAGGAAATGGGGATTCCTGCTCCAAGTGGAGTCCACGAGGTTGGGGGAGAGGAGAAGGAAGCAGCCAGTGGATGAGCTGCTGGGACAAAACATGACAAAAAAAAGTGTTTCAAAAAGAAAGAACTGGAAGGGAGAGAGGTGATGGCCCTCAGGGAAGGTGGCCTCTCTCTTCCAAGGAGCTGGAGCAGCCATGAGCTTTGAGCTGGAGCCAGCAGGAGCTGGCATGGCTTGGCCCCTTCAGAGCCTGGAAATAAACCCTCACACACAGGAGGTTTATGCAGAGCCACCTCACAGGTGCTTGGGGTTCAGCAGCAGCCTCTGAGACCACCCCAGTACCTGAAGCTCCTGGCTTTGCACACACAGAAACTCAGGCAGCACCAGCAGCAATACCAGCCTGAGGCTGTGCAGCCCCACACACACAGCAAACCCTGGGTTTAAGAGGTTTAAAATCAGCTCAACTCCATCTAAATTGGACTCAGCGGGCAGCCCCTGAGCCATGTACAATAGCAGCAGGTCCAGCTGCCCCAGCACTGCTGAGGGGCCCAGCACGAGCCGAAAGCTCTGGCTAATTTTAACGAAGCAGGAGCGTTTGGAAGAATGCAGCCGCTCTATCCCCACCCCCTGCCTTGAGATTAGGGCGAGCAGAGCCACAGCAGCCATCCCTGGCTCTCCCACACAGCCCAGCCAGCCCTGCACTAATCTCTGGACCCCAGACCCGGACAAGCTATTTCAGGCTGTGTGTGGAGCCTGGCTCCAGCAACTGCTTGCTGCTGCTATTCCAGGAAAGCCAGGAAGCACAGGGTATAATCTGCATGGGGAAAGGACTGTGTCCTTCCAGTTCCACTCCCCCCATGCCCACCCCTTTTTGCTGCATTGTATTTCAGCAATCCCACAGGCGCCCGGGGTTATTTTAGCACAGGACATGCCGCAATGTCCACACTGAGGCATTAGTGCCCTGCAGTGCTGTGTCCTGCACAGGGACAGGTGCTCATGGGTGTCCTAAATCTGCCCTAAGTGAAGGCACAAGCCATTTAGTGGTTCACAAACCCAATCCCATCTGCTCCAGCTCCCTTCGCTCAGCTCCCAAGGGCAGCAGAAGCATCCACGTGTGGACACAGATCCATGACAGCTGTTTTCCTGCCCGAGGAGCACCCTCGTGACTATCAGACGGCACCCACCACGCATGGACTGCACACACCCCGGGCCCTCCTCCCTGTGGGTGTGATGCCATCTGCTGTGCTGGCACCATGGCCCTGACACCAGCCAGGACTCTGTAATCCTCTGGTTGAACAAAGTTCACCAGTGGAGCCAAAGAGTTTGGAGCTTGCAGGTGCAGTGACATGAAGGTCAACTGGACCTAGCTTGGGACCAGCCAGAGCAACTGGCATAAACTTCAGGCCTCCCAGCTGTTGGTGGCATCTTGGGCTTTTTGGGACACTTGGCACCTCATCTGGGTGAGCCAGGGTGTCAGCACGTCCTGCCCTGCCCACCTCATGCCAGGGGACACCCAAAGCTGACTGCAAGTGCTGTGACACATCAGGAAGGGAATGCAGGGTGCTACCAGCAGCTCTTACCAGGGCATCAGGCGGCCAAAGCGGGTCCATGAGGATTTGCTGATAAAGAAGCCCACCATGGGGTCCGTGATGGCATCCCAGGCTCGTCCCACAAACAGGATGATGGAGGCGTAGAAAGCATCCACCTGCAGGAGGAAGAACTTTTGTCAGGACATGTAAACGCCCAGTGCCCCCAGCTGTCCATCCCGAGTCTCTCAGGACCTTCCCAGCCCTACCTACCGCGACCCCACTACCCTTTGGGATGAATCCCTTGATCTCTCCTCCTCATGCAAGGGGATTTGAGGTGCCTAGTCACTCCCAGCGCTGCCCCACCACACTCTTTCCACACTAAACTCTCATATCTCCCAGCAGTTCCCCAAATCGACACCCCCCCGCCTCCCCAGCCCGCACAAGGGAACCTACGGGCACTTCTCCCGCGGCTTCCTTCTCTCCGTGTCTCACACCGACCCGGCACACCGCGGGAGGGTAGGACGAGTCCTACGCCCCCCCAAAAACAGCCACCACGAGCCCGTTTTATCGCGTGGGGGACCCCAGGCACGGAGCGGCCGCACAGCGACACGCGCGGGACCGGCCCGGGGGAAACCCGCCGGCTCCGGAGCGACTCCCGCGCCCGCGGGCGCTTCCAGCGGGGGCCGGGGCACTGCCGAGCCCCGGGTACCTCCATCCGCCGGGCAAAGCGGCGAGGGGAGCTCCAGGACCCCCGGCCCCCTAAAAGTGTCGGCCCTCCCCTGCCCAGCCCTGATCCCGCCCGTACCTGCGCCACGTCCAGGAGGTAGATCTGGAGGAAGAATCCGAGGGCGCAGCCCGTGATCTGGTAAGGAGCCCCCCCAACGGCGTAGCACAATTTGCTGCACACCGACAGCCGCTCCCGGTTCTCCTGCAACAGCGATCGGCGTGAGCGACAGCGGGAAGCGCCCCTCGAACGGAACCGACCCGTCCCTTGTGTCCCATTCCCCACCCCGAGCNCGCCCCCGTCCGCCTCCCTCTCCTCCAGCCCCGGCCCTTCCCCCCGTCGTTATGCCATCCGTCTTGTCCGCGTGTTTCCTCTGCGTCTGTGCTGTCTCACATCCCCTCGTCCATTCCTCCATTGCCCCATTCTTCCGTCCTTCAGGCCCCAACCCACAGAATTACACAGAATTA
>VXBA01004356.1:340968-370406 GCA_013399895.1 Serilophus lunatus | reverse complement strand
CCCGCGGCCGCCGCGGCCGCTCGTGGTGATCCTGGGAGCCACCGGCACCGGGAAGTCGGCGCTGGCGCTGCAGCTCGGGCTGCGCCTCGGCGGCGAGATCGTCAGCGCCGATTCCATGCAGGTACGGCCCGGCCCGGGTACCGGGGAAGGCCGCGGCAGCGCCCGGCAGCGATGGGAGGCGGCTCGGCCTGTACCGGGGGCGGCCCGGGCTGTACCGGAGAAGGTCCGGGGCTGTACCGGAGAAGGTCCGGGCTGGGCTTGGGGGAGCAGCAGGGCCCGGTTGGAGCCCGGGAAGGCCCAGCCCAAGGAGGCTGCGGGCTGGTTCTCCCCGGGGTCCCCGGGCCCTGTGTTTGGGTGTCTGTCGGGGAGAGCCCAGCGGACGGATCCTGCCCTTTGGATGCGCTCCCGGTGCCCCTGTCCCGGCTCCAGTGTCCTTGTCTGGGTGGCCCTGTCCCGATGTCGGTGCCTCTGTCCCAGTCTCGGTGCCCCTGTCCCGATGTCGGTGCCCCTGTCCCAGTCTCGGTGCCCCTGTCCCAGTCTCGGTGCCCCTGTCCCGATGTCGGTGCCCCTGTCCCAGTCTCAGTGCCCCTGTCCCGGTCTCGGTGCCCCTGTCCCAATGCCCAGCCCAGTTCTGGCACCAGACCCAGTGCCCCTGTCCCAGTGTCCCTGTCCTGGTGGCCCTGACCCACCTCCCGGTGTGAGTGACATCCAGGGTGGTATCCTCTGACACCAGCAAAGGGGCACCAAGAGATATTGGAAAGAATATTAAAAATTATATCTGCTGACTTGCCAGTGACAGACTCTGTGGTCTCATCCCTCACTGCAAATGGCAGCATGGAATAAATTGGTTGTACAGTTGGATTTAGTCAACATCGAGGAGCAAAACCTCATTTTTTTGGTCCTAATTGTGTTCAGCTATGAGAGCTTTGTCACAATGTACATTTTGGCCACCACAAGAACAACAATTTTGTTACCGTTTAGCAAAATGTCTTCCTGATCCACACTTTCGCTGTTCTCTTCCTGTGGTTCCTGAACTTTCCACCAAGTTTAATGTTTAATGTATTTATCACATTTTCTAAAGAGGTGTTTTCTGCCAACAGTGCCCTTTGTGCTGCTCAGAGACTGACTCCTGCTGTCCTGTGCCCACCTCTTGGTTTCCAGCCTGCCAGTGCTGGTCACTGTGTCCTAGAGAGCTAAATTTAAAAATTGCCTCCCCCGAATTTGGAGCAGGCACAGAGAAAGTAATTTTATGGAATGTTTCCCTTAAACTCTTGGGGGGAAAAAGTGTTTGAGGTGTGAGCTGAACTGACAAAATCCTGTGGGGGATGGAAGCTTTGTCCAGCTTTAATATCAGGGAAGTGGCTGTTGGTTTAAATGATCCTGCGAACACGAGGCTGCTGCTGCATCCCAGGCTGTGCAGACCCGCTGCCTGGCACGCTGTGAATTCCCCTTGCACGCTGGTGGATGTTTTGGAGCGTGTATTTTGTGCTCTGGTTGTTTCAGGTCCCACTATGGGAATGCGGGCGCTGGGAGGACTCTGCTGCAGGCGCCCAATGGCATCCGAGCTCCAGTGGCTCTTGTCCTCCTTTCCTTTTAATCTCATTCTAGCGTGACTGTGGAGCCAGAGCCGAGCAGCTCCGCTGTTTTATCCCGTAATGCACCGTGCTGTCGGCCCGGCCCCTCGGGGTGGTGAGGAGGGGGAGCCCCCAAAGCACGGCCCCGAGGGGCTGTGCCTCCCCCCGCCCCCCACGCTCCACTAACCCCCGTGCCCCCCAGCCGGGGCTGCTTTCTTGCTGGCTTTTGTTCCCGTGGAATATTTGTCTCCCCTGTGCCACGCCGAGCTGGCGCTGGTGTCCTTGAGGAAGAGCCACCGGGTTTTAAAAACCCCCGTGGCTCGTTCTGGACTGACAGCTGCCCTCAGCCCCCGCTGTCCATTCATGGCTGGGCTCCGTGGAGCTCTGACAAACGCTGGCAGTGTTTTGGGCAGCTGCTGGAGCTGGAGCCAGGCTCGGGAAGGGGCTGGGGAGCCCCGAGTCCACCTGTTCCCACACACAGGCACCCCTCTATCAATCTCCAGGGTGTTTTCGTCACGGCTGTGAGTCGCCGTGGTCGAATTACAGACTTAGCTGCTGCCTGCTTGCAGCTCAGGAGCTCTGGTTAATCTGCTGGCCTCTTAATCTTTCTTTTTGTGCTTTCTGTTGCTGTTTGTCATCCCAGTGAGTTTTGTTGAGGAGTAAGTAATTCCTTGGAAAGCCAGGCAGGGTGAAGCCAGTCCTGTTTCTTCATTCCTGGTTGAGCAGTGGACATGCAGTGGTCCCAGTGCCAGCTTGCTGAGGGCTCCATCCACTTACAATCCCATTGTCCCTTCTGGATTTCACCCTTGGAAGGGGTGATGCTGTCCTCCAGAGGTTGCTGCACCACACTGAGTACATTTGCCAATTAGTGTTTCAAGTGAGGACATTTTAAGAGGCTTTGCTGACATTGTTGTGGTGGCAGAAATCAAAGTGAGGAATGAATTGTGCTCTCCTTGCATCCTTGGTTGGTTTGGGTCCTCCATGCCCCTCTCCAGCTGGGAGATCCCTTGGCCCCTTTGAAATCTCAATGCTTTTCCCAGCTATAAGTGGTTTGGATGTGCTTGGAATCAGTGATGTCACCTTCTATACTGTGCTCAGGGCAAGGACAGTGCCTTTCCCCTGCTAGTGCCCACAGTGACAAAGGGACAGAGTTTGGGATCATGGATGAAACTGGTGGCAGAGCAAAGCTTTGGGAGAGCCTGCCCTTCCCGAGCTGCAGATCCTCACAGGCACCATTTCCTGAGGATTGCTTTGGGGGGCTTTTGTCTCCTGCCTCAGTTTCCCCCACCCTTTGAAAGGGGACAGTGCTGGCTTTCCAGCCCAGGGCTGGGGGTTCAGCGCAGAGGAGGGAGGATGCTGTCAAGGCTAAGCATCTTTAGTCCTGGCTTGTGTCCCATGTCTTGGAGGCCGGCTGCTCCAGCCTGCCACTAATCTGTTTTGGGGCCTTAGAAAGCAACAAAGGCTTATCTGAGCCGCTTGCTGAAAATAGAAATGAGTGTCAGGAGGACGTCTCGGTGCGAGGCCCTGCCGACAGCCAGCTGGTGGAAACCTTCTCTGGCTTTGCTGGGTGTGTGTAAAAGGCTGCCTTTGTTTCCTCCCAGCCCACACACTGACACCGCATTCCTCCCCTTGTTGCCAGATATTCCGGGAGGCTCTCGGTGTTTAGTCTCCAGGAGAACCTGGGGGTTGCAGCCTGAGCTGTATATCCTGGATCTGCCCGTGCAGGGCACTGGGAGCTCCTGGCTGACTGATTTCAGGCAGACAGTGGGAACTGGAGGAGCTGGAGGGTTAGAAATGGGGAGAGCAGGCACTGAGCCAAAGCTCACCGAATTCAAAGGGTTTTGGTGGCGACCGGAGCCCCGTGTTGAATAGAGCTGCTGAGCCCAGCGATCAATAGGCTGCCTGCAGCCACGGGGCCTGTTGGCAGAGCTGCCTGTGGGCCCCCCCTGCCTGCTCACCATCCCCTGGGGCAGCTGGGTTTCTGCAGGGCAGAAGGGAAGAGCATTTGCTTACCCTCCCTCTCCTTGTCTCTTCCTGCCCCCAGGAGAGCCTTTCAGGACAGGAGCAGGAGCCTGCACTCACCCTCCCAGCACCAAGTGCCAGAGTTAAGCAAGACAGAAGTGCTGGATTAGCCATCCCAGCGGCTCACATGACTGCTCCAGGCAGGATTGGGCTTCCCTGCTCCACTAACCTTGGATCATCCCTTGCTGCTGCTCCGTGCCTGGTGCCTGTGGGTCACCTCTGTGTCACCTTGTCCTTCTGTCTGGGACCAGGGGAGCAGTGGGTGGAGGCCACGCTGCAGACGGAGGCTTGGCAGCTTCTCAGAGGGGATTAAGGGGAAATTTATTTCATGAGGTCTGGCCCTCTGGCCGGAGTGGTTTCTGGGGGATGGTGGAGGAAATGAGGACAGCCATTTCCAGTCCTTTTTCCCATCATCAGACTTTATCCCAAGACTGGGAGACTTCTCTAAGAAGGAAGGTGCTGAGAACTGAACACGTCCTTCCAAAGCACCTCCTTTGCCACCACCTGCACGGTCCTGGGCATAGCATAGATCTGGGCTGGACAGAGAGGCTTTATGTGCCCCACTGTGCCCCACTGCCAGCTGCCAACACCCTCAGGATGTGGGTTCCCACTCTGATCCCAGTTTGCCTGCAGCTCTGCAGAGCCTTGCAGCACCCACTGACAGGTGTGCCCAGGGCAGTGCTGGGGCACAGGGCACCCTGTGCTGAGGAGAGTTGTGTTTGCATGCTGTGGGGAGCAGGCTCAGGGGCTGTCCTCCCTTCTCCTGGGTGGAATCTGCTCCTGTCTGGAAGGGAGGGCTCTGCTGACAGGACCCAGCTGAGCCATGGGGATGGGACTCCAGCCTGAGGCAGCTCCAGTCCTTGCACCGCCTGCATCTGTGGGCTGGGCTGTGGCTGCTGCTTTATGCAGCCTGGAGGGTGGATTGGTGCTTCTGCTGGGATCCAGGTTGTCTTGGCTCTTTACCAAGAATGTTCCCAGGGGGTTGGTTTAGGTGACTTTGCTCTGTTCTCTCACTGGGAGCCAACATCTCTCAAAAGTGCTCTCCCAGGTTGTGTATCTCACACTTGAGACTGAAGATGCTGCTGGTTGTGCTCACCAGTGTCTCCTGGCACCAGGGATCACTGATCCTTGCCAGTCCCTCCCTTCTGTATCCAAATGTCTCAGGAAAAGCAGGCAGCACATCAGGCTTTTAGGATGTGCATGATCTCAAGCTGTTTGTGTATGTTTAGGAGGCTCCATAGAGTCATGTACTGCATCCAGAGAGATCTTTGTGTGTTATGGGAAGCAGTGATCCTTGTCCCCACATGAGACTCCATGTTGTGCTGGAAATGTGTGTTTGGAGAGAGGCACATCTGAGCTTTTAGCTGCAACAGCTAAAAAAGCAGATGAGGAGGTGGCAGCTTGGAGGCAGCTGCCCTTTTTTTGGAGCTCTGTGCTGGGCTGGTGACAGTGGTTGGGCTCTGACTCTGCTCTCTGATCATTCAATCAGCCCTGCCATCCCTAATTACAGGGTCATATCAAACCAGGAAAGCAGTCATGAGTGGTTGGACTCAACGGTTCATCTCCTGTGGGCAGGAACAAACTCCAGAGAGAGGCAGTTTGGCTCTGGCACGAGCAAGAGTTGGCAAAATTCCTGCTGCCCTGCCTGATGGGGCACGTGCCCCTGCCTGTGCAGGGGGCTCTGAGGGGTCACTGGGACAGGCAGGGGCTGTGGGGGAAGGAGCAGTGTTCACTGCAGGTTTCACAGAGCACAGAGGTGAAGGATGGGCTCTTCTCTTCCCCAGGTATACAAAGGCTTGGACATCATCACCAACAAGGTCTCTCCGCAGGAGCAGCGTCTGTGCAGACACCACATGATCAGCTTTGTGGATCCCCTTGTCTCTAACTACACAGTGGTGGATTTCAGGGACAAAGCTGTGGCTCTGATATCCTTTCACAGTGCAGCCTGCCTGGCAGAACAGACTTCCCTCCTCTACAGCCAGGCCTGCAGGATAGATTGGCATTTTCATCAGGCTTGCATTCTCCATGTCCCAATTAATTCTGGTTTTTCAGAAGTTACTGCTGAGGAGAGGGGTTTAGGGCTTCTTTACCCATCTAATGTTTGGGGCAGCCCAGGGGAGATCTCTGCTGCACTGCAAGTGCTGAGCTGGGTATTGCCCTCCCTGGCAGTCCCTGTGTGTCCCTGAGTTTTGGTGGTGGCTGAAGAAGTAACAGAGGACAGTGAGAGATGAGGGACACCCCTAAGCCTGTCCTGCAGCCTCACTGGTCCCATGGGGCTGGGAGAGAGGGGTCTGGGCCCCAAGGTGCTGCTCTCCACAGCCCTCCCTCTCTGCCCTGCATCTCTGCTTATACTCCCTGACTGTGGCACATTGAAGATATCTTTGCCCGAGACAAGATCCCGATTGTTGTGGGAGGAACCAACTACTACATCGAGTCCCTGCTCTGGAAGGTCCTTATCAACACCAAGGTACCACGAGGGGACTGTGAATCCCTCCAGGAAAGGGTGAGCCTCGTGTTCAGGGCAGGCTTCCTACAACCAAGGCATGGTTCTCCCCCTGCTAGAGTGTGACAAGGAGAACCTAAAGCCCCTTGTTCAGCCCGGTGGGTCTGGGGGATCTTTTTGCTTGCGCTGGCCTTGCACAGGGACGAGTGGTTTGATTCAGGGCTGCCTTGTGCCTCACAGGAGAAGGCCAGCAATGCCCCCAGGCCGGTCAGTGACAGGAAAGTGGAGCTGGAGCAGCTGGACAGCATTGAGCTCCACCACCGCCTGAGCCAGGTGGACCCAGAGATGGCGGCCAAGCTGCACCCCCACGACAAGCGCAAAGTGGCCAGGTGAGCTTGGTGTGCCAGGGACAGGAGGGGCCAGGGCCCAGGCACCCCCCCGAGGGAACTGAGTGCTTGGGAACACAGCTCTCCCACCCCAGCTGCTGCCTCTGGCCTTGTAACCTTGGGGACCTTGGAGCACTGGGGTTGAGGAGCTCTTTGGGATCTGAGACCTTTGGCCACGCAGCCCCCATCCTGAGCCACCTTTGGGATCCGGGACAGTGCACTGGGTGCACTGGGTTGTGCACTCCGGGGCTGCTGCCATTGCCGTGTCCCAGCGGCTGGGTTTATCTGGAGCTATTTAAAGACAAGCTGCCGTGCTGGCTGAGTAACATAGCTGAGCTCTGTGGGAACAGCACGGCAGCAAGACCAGGCTTGCTGCTTCGGTAGGGCCCGTCCCAGCCGAGCCCTGGCCCGGGGGAAGCAGAACACCACCCACCTCATTCACATGGTGCAGGGGATGGAGGGTTGGGCACCCAGCGCTGCTTCCTCCTCCTCCCTGAGCTGCGAGTGAAGCTCTGCAGCTTCGGTAGCACTGGCCCCTTCCCTGCAGCCCTGCCTGGCTGGAACAGGCAGGGCTGGAGCCAGATCCTTGTCCCCTGCAGGGCTTGTCCCGGTGCCAGGCAGGAGTGGGTGGCTGTACTCTGGGCTCCTTGGGTGCCAGCACTGCACCCCCAGGGCCTGGGTGTGCACAGATGCCGGGCACGGGAGGGGGATGAAACCTGCCCTCCCCCCACATGAGAGCGTTGGATCTCAGCAAGTGTCTGCGGTTCCCTTTGCTGGAGCCCCCAGGGCTGCTGGGGAAATGGGAAAGCTCATTCTCACCGAGCCTCTGAGCTCTGTCTGTCTTTGCTTACAGGAGCCTCCAAGTGTTTGAAGAGACAGGGATCCCCCATAGTGAAATCTTGCACCAGCAGCAGGAGGAGGAAGGTGGGGGCCCCTTAGGTGGGCCCCTGAAATATCCACATTCCTGCATCTTGTGGCTCCATGCAGACCAGGCAGGTGAGAGCGGGCTCCTGGCTGGCTGAGTGAGCTGCTGCAGGATTAGTGCTGACTCCCTGCTGCTGCCCCAGCCTCGTCCCTGGAGAAGGCAGCAATTCCTTTGGCATCAGTGGGTGTGACGGAGCACTCTCTCCCCTCACCTGCTGGGCTCTGCCTTGCTCAGGTGGAGCATGATCCTGGCAAGCTGTGCAGCCCTGGGCACGGCTCCACGGGAGCTGAGCATGTCCTGCTCTCCTCCTCCCAGCTCTGGATGCACGGCTGGAGAAGCGGGTGGATGACATGCTGGCTGCAGGACTCCTGGAGGAGCTGAGGGACTTCCACCGCCGCTACAACCGGGAGAAGGTGGCTGAGAACCGGTGGGTGAAGAGCCAGCTTCTCTCTGGTCCCCCTTCCTCTGGGAAGGGCTGAGGTCTCCCATTGTTTCACAGGAGATGGCCATGACTCCTGCCCCTTGTCTTGTTTTCCAGGCAGGATTACCAGCACGGCATCTTCCAGTCCATTGGCTTCAAGGAGTTCCATGAGTACCTTGTTAGTGAAGGGACTTGCTCACCTGAGACCAGTGCCCTGCTGCTGCAGAAAGGTGGGAGGAGCACCCTCTGTGCCCCTCGTCCCTCAGCCCCACACAGCTCCAGGTGACACCATGAGATGGTCTGAACCAAGGTCAGACCTTGGGGCAGGTCTCGTTGGAGCTCAGTTGTACCTCAGTTGTACTCCAGCAGATCACAGCAGGAGTCAATAGTGGTGCTCTTTTGCATGGCCTGTTCCCTTCTGGAATGTCTGGACTGATGTTAGAGGGGAGCTGCTCTGCTTCTCAGCAGACAGAGAACCCTCTCTGGTTCAGAGAGGGTTCAGCGTGGAGATGGAGGCTGAGGAAACCACAGAAATGATAAAAGGCTTGGAAACAAGTCTGATACAGAAGGGGCTTGTTGTGTCTGCTCAGGAGATGATTAGGAGGGGTATGATAAACCAGACACTAAATATTGAACAGTTCTACAGTGGTAAATCATCCTCTGGGCCCACTGCAGTCCTGGGCTCCGTTTGTGCAGAGAATTGTTCAATTAGGCATTATGAGAGTCGTGCAGCCCTTGATTGTGCTACCTGCTGAAAGCTTCAGGGTGAAGGGTTTGGCTCTTTCCCCTCACTGTCCATTCAGAGATATTTGGGACACCCTGTCCAGCCCTTCCATGCTGCCACTGCCCCTTCATTGCCTATCAGGGTGCAGCCTCTTCACTGTGATGAACCTTCTCAGTGCTGTCTCTGAGCTCAGCTTGCAGTGTTGCCCTGACCTTTGGGGCTTTATCTCTTTTTTAATCCCTCTATTTCAAAGGGATCCAGGCCCTGAAACAGGTGACCAAGAGATATGCCCGAAGGCAGAACAAATGGGTCCGAAACCGCTTCCTGAAACGTAAGTCCTCTGTTCCCACCCTTTGTCACCATCCCTGTTTTTGCTTCTTTCCTCATCCCTCAGTGCATCCTCTGCTCCAGCTCCAGAGGGGAGAGTGATGCTTTGGGACAGCCTGTGTTTGAGGGAGACAGGAGACTGGCAGAGATCAGGTGTGTGCTTCCAACCAGATCCCTCCAAGAGCCCCCAAGTGCCTCCATCCCCCCACAAGGCTCTGCCTGCCCCAGTGCCTTCCCACATATTTGGGTTGCAGAGCAACCCCTTTCCCCTCCTGAGAGCCAACACAGCACTGTCCGTGTGGATCCTGCCCACGTTCTCTCATCCCAGACACTCAGAATCCAGCTCCTCCCTGCTGCATCCCTGTACTCCATCCCCTCCCAACAGCAGTGCCATCAGAATGGATAAAATCCCAAGAGGACAGAGCAAGCCTCGTGCTAGGCTCTGGTAGAAGATGATGACCAGAGCATCTCTACAGATTATGCCACCAACAGCTCCTGAGGGGCTCAGAGAGGGGGTCCCCACGCACCCACACATGTTTCTGGCTCCACCGGGAGAAAAGCCCATTTGACAGCTGCCCTCCAGATTAGGAGCAGGAGCCCTGTGGCTGCTCTTAGCTTGTGCCGTGCTCTCTGTGGTGGCAGGGAGCCAGCAGGACTTCCCCATCCCAGCCCCAGCCTTGGAGCAGGGCCAGCAGCAGCAGCTGGGAGCCGGGCACTTGTTGAAAGGTACTCAGTAGGGGCAAAACAACAATAAAATAAATAATAAAAAAAAAAGAAAAAAGAAAAAAGGCAGGGAGAAACTTGAGTCAAAAGAGATGGACTTTGAACGAGGCACAAGAGCTTTCCTGGAGCCATGTGCTGGGTGGCTGTGGCTCACCTTTCTGGTGGCAGGTGTGCTTCAGATGGGCCCTGTCAGAGACTTGTTTGTGGGCACAGCAATAAAACCAGCACCTGCTGGGGACTGGCACGCGGCACCTTTTGATGGCTTTGTCCAAGCAGGGAAATGTGCCCACAGGCAGGTGAGGCATGGGGAGCAGCCACATCACCCCAGGGAGCAGGTGCTCTCTCGTGGCAGCTGTCTCACCCTGGCAGGGCTGCAGTGAGTGCCCCGTGCCCTGGCATTGGGCCCAGGGAGGATGAAGGGGTGTCTGTGAACATGTCCCTTGTCAGGTCAAGGCATTACTAAAGTGTCTCCTTCCACGTCCTGTCGGGAGCTGGGAGCATCAGCCCCTGCACAATCAGTTACAGCTCTGAGGCTCCATGCCTGCGTCTCCTTGCAAGCTTGCTGTAATGGCTTTGTGCCTGAATCCAGCTTTTTCGTCTTCCTCAGCCTCCTGTGGGCCATGGCTGGGATGAGGTTGTTCTTATGATGGGCTGTTGCCATGCTCAGGTTTCATAACGCTCTCCTGAAGGCAGCCAGCCATGAAGTTGCTTCCTTCAGTTCTGAGGTTTTCCTGCTGCTTGCAGGGGTGGTGCCACCTGTAATTTTGGCTCTGGAAAGCCTGGTGCTGTTTGCTTATTTTGGCTCTGGAAAGCCTGGTGCTGTTTGCTTCTGGATGCTGAAGGAGAGCCAGATGGGAAAAGTCAGATGCCTTCTGCTCCCGATGGGATGCTAGGGGATTCTGGTGGTGACCTCCCTTTCCATGTGTCTGTAGGTCCTGGGCCCAATGTGCCCCCAGTGTATGGCTTGGAGGTGTCTGATCTGATGAGGTGGGAGGAGGATGTGCTGAAACCTGCTCTGGAGATTGTGGAGAGCTTCATCCAGGTACTGGAAAACTGGAGTTAACACATGGGCAGTGACAGAAGCAAACTTCCTGGCCGTCTCCAAGCCCCATAACTTGGCACTGAGGCTCTCCCTTGAGCTGGCTGCTTACATGTCCATCCTTAGGCTTTCCTTGCAGTAGTAGAAGTTTGTTGGCTAAGCTGAAAATTTCTCCTAATGCCCCGTGCTCCACTTTGTAAAACTGCAGTGTCCGTCCTGCCAACTTTAGTGTGTGTGTGTGTGTGTGTGTGTTTGGCAAGCCCACATCCCAAACTCTACCAAAATGAAGACAGACAGGCAAATTTTCTTGGCAGAAACCAATCTGAGACGTTTTTTAACCACCAGGGACGTGAGCCCCCGGCAGAGCCCATGAAGATGGAGCACGATGTGAACGAGAACAAGCGGAGCCATCGCGTGTGTGAGCTCTGTGACAGGCTCATCATTGGGGACAGGGAGTGGGAAGGTAGGAGCAGAGAGGGGACAGGAGGGGACACAGCGAGTGTGGTTATGTGGAGGGAGAGGTGGGGCAGCTTCCCTGGCTGTCTCTGTGTGGCCGCATGACCCCTCTTAGGCTTTCAAGGATTGTTTACAGCCCGTGGATGAAAGAAGCCATTTGCAAGCCCAGAGGGGGTGCAGGAGCTGTGCCACAGCAACCATCTGTCGGGCTTTCCCCCTTCCCTGGGCTTCCCCCCTTCCCCCCCACCCAGTAAACACAGAGAGTATCATGCCAGGGATATATATGTAGCATCTGACTGTGTTTAGTTGGGGCTGTTGGTCCTTTGCAACACTTTAGGTGCTTCCTCAAAAAACATGGAACAAGTTTGTCTCTTCAAAAATTCTGTTGTGTAAACCAAAGTTTATTAATGTTTTCAATAGTTCAGTTTTGCTCCATTTGTGTGAGGTTCGTTGGTTTTTTTAAGACAAGTTCCTAGCTGTAATAGTAATAGAAAGGGATTTTCTATTTTCAATAGACTTACTTTAAAAGAGCTCAGCTGGAATCAGATTAAGTCAGTGAATTTATCTGTGCTGGAAGTCTCATGCTGAGAGTGAGAAACAAAAAAGCAGTGGAGAAACTGGCTGCAGAAATTAAACTGGTAAATCTCCATGTGTTGCCCAAATGCAGGATATGCAGGGTCATGGTTTAGCCCCAGCTACATCCAGGTCCTGTGCAGCCACTCACTCACTCCCCACCCATGGGATGGGAGAGAATTGGAAGGGTTAAAGCAGGGAAACTTGTGGGTTGAGTTAAAAACAGTTTTATAGAGAAAGCAAAGCAAACCAAGGAATTAATTCACTGGTTCCCATGGTTGGGCAGGTGCTCAGCCAGCCCCAGGAAAGCTGGGCTCCATCCCATCTAATTGTGACTTGGGAAGACAAACTCCATCTCTCCCAATGTCCCCCCCTTTCCTCCTTCTTCCCTCCAGCTTTATATACTGAGCATGAGCTGTGTGGTCTGGGATATCCACGGGGTCAGCTGAGAGCAGCTGTCCTGGCTGTGTCCCCTCCAATCTCCTTGTGCCCCCCCTTCAGTCCCCTCTCTGTCAGGGCAGTGTGAGGAGGAGAAAAGTCCTTGATGCTGTTCAAGAGCTGCTCAGCAATAACAAAACATCCCTGAATTATCAACCCTGTGTTCAGCACAAACCCAAACACAGCCCCAGACCAGCCACTGTGAAGGAAATCAACTCTGCCCCAGCCAAAACCAACACATGCAGACACAACGTCAAGATAAATTTCCCAGGTTGTTGGATTTGGATGAGTTACTTCTTCCTATTGAGCAGGGGAGGTGCTGAAAGCAAAGATGGAAGCAGGCTTGGAGTAGGAAGCTCATTGTAATGAGATCAGTTTGTAAGGGCAGTATTTTAGCCAGTCTCAGCTTGGAGGTGCTTTGAAGGAGCTCTGCCTGCCCTGGAACTAGAGCACTCTGAAAGCTGTCAGGGTCCTTGTCATCCCTCCAGGTCCAGCAAGTTCTGTGACCGAGTGGTGACTCCTCAAGGTCCCCTCAGACACCACAGCTGAAGCTACAACTCCTTAGGGATGTCACCCCAAACTCCAATCGATTGTGACAATATCTCTCTTAACCAAGACCAGCTGCTGTTCTCTGCATCCAGCTGAACTGGGCTCAAATCCTCAGATGGTGGGAGAAAAATGCTCCAAAACTTGGGTGTTATTAGTGCCTGCAAAATGGAAAAGGAAGGTGAAAACAGTGGTGGGAGCCAAGTGGATCTGCAGTCTGGTCTGTTTTCTTAATTCAAGTGATAGATAGTTTTGGGAACTGTTTCCCAGTACTCTGCTGGCTCTGGAATATTTTTAAATTTTAGCTAATTATACAATTTGTGTGGACTTAAAGAGCACAACTCCCCAGACAGCAGCAGCAATCAGCCCTTCTTCAGCCACTGTAGCTTTGGTGTTGCTTGTGACAAATTGCAAGAGGTGAGGCTTTATTTCAAGCTGAGGGTGACCCTCCAGCATTGTGATAAAGCAGCAGCTTTGCATGTAATTTCATCCTCTGGCAGAAAAAGGATGACTGGAAAACACCTGAGGGCCTTGATTCAGTGAGCAAATACCCTGGTTTAATTAAGGCCCTGCCTGAGAAGTTTGTGCTTTAATTGCCGCTCTGATCTCTTGAAAATAGCAAAACAGCCCTGCTAAGGTGGTCAGACAAAGCATCTTCCCTGAGATAAAACCACGGCTAGAGGAGGTTTTGCTGTCCTTGAAGATGTGATTTTACACAGAAATGCAGCTCCTGCTGCCCCACAAGCTGAATCCCTGGGATTACCCCTGTGTTCCCATCTGATTCCTGCTGCAGTGCTCTCATAGCTGGGGCATTGCCCTGGAGTTATGCAAAAGTGCAATTGTGCTCCAGGCTCCATCCCTGGCTGCTCTGTAGAGGCACAGGATATTCCCAGTGCTGTGGTGCAGGGATCCAGTCCTGCAAATGATCCTGGCAGCACTCCATGGGGAGCAAAGTGCTGCTTCTTTGGAAACACTTTCCCTTCTCCTGTCCTCCTGGGAGAGGTTGGGAGCAGACTTGATGGGAGAGTTGAGTCATGGCAACACAATACCTTCTACTTGTACAGAACCAGGATTATTCCCTCTCCTGTTCCTTCCTATGGTCAGGAGGAGCCTTGGGAGGGTTGTCCCCCTTTGAGCCCGGATAGTTTGGCCCAGAAATGTCCAGGGAAACAGGCAGGGCAGGGCTTGGGAGTTCACTTTTCTGCAGGAATGAGCTGTGTGGGAGGACGGAAGGGAGAGTGCTCTGCGCTGTATGGGAGAATCGGGTGCTTCCTCCTCCAAATTCCACAGATTGAATGCTCTGTTTGCCTCTTCCTGCAGCTCACACACGATCCAAATCCCACCTGCACCACTTGAAGAAGAGGAGGAAGCTGGAGGCAGCCAGCCGTGCCTCAGGGACTGTGGGGGACAGTGGGGACACAGAGACCTCCGACAAGGATGACAGCCTGCCTTTGCCATAGGCCTGGAAAGCAGCTGGCAGAGAGGATCAGCTGTGCATCCACCTGCACAGCAAGGAATCCCCTTAGTCCTGGGCGGCCTTGAACCAACGAGCTGAGTCATTTTTTTCGGGATGAGGCAGGTGTGTGATGGCAAAGGCTGTCAGGTCTTCTTCATGTGGCCTCTTCCTGCCGTGTTCCCATGCTTCCCCAGCCCTGCCTGGAAAGGGCTGGGCCCCAGGGCAGGGCTGCTGGGCTCATCCTCCCATGCAAAGTGGGAATTCCTGCCAGAGAAGCAGCGTTATCCTTGGAATGGCTGAGTTGATGCTGTTGGCATGCAGACATGTGGATCTCAGAGACAGAAATACCCCAACTCCTCCAGCTTGGCCAGGAGTGCAACTCTGGAGCCAAGTGAGCTCTTGCTGCCTTTATTGTGGAGAGGATTTTTTTTGGTTCTTTTATATGGAAATAAAGTTTCAGGATTCTTGTGGGTTCCCCTCCCTGTTAACAAACGTGGTTTCCTTGCTCTCTGATTGTACCTGGGGCAGGAGATCCAGGTCTGGTTCCTTCTTCCAGTCACCTTTTCCACAGCTTCTGAGGGAGCTGAGCAGATGTTCCCAGCATGGTGGGGGAAGGCTGATCCCTGAGCACACAGCAGGTGCAGAAGGATCTGGCACCTGTTAAACAGGAACTTGGAAATGATCTCATCGAGTTTGCAACAGATGAGTCTGTCCTACTTAAGGCTGAATTCCCCGGGGTTTACACTGTGGTTTGGCACTGAGAACCTGCCCTGCATTTGAATCCGAGCTGCTGAGCAGCAAATTCCTGGTGTTCCAGGCAGTTGGTGTCCCAGCATTGTTCCTGGAGGATTCAAGTGCCGTCTGTGCCTTCCTGGCGTGCTGCTCTGGTGAAACCAGGACAACCTTTTCCAGGGCATTTGGGATTCTCCTGGCAAATGCAATCGGAACGATTCCTCCTGGGAGGGTTTTGGGTTGGTAGAGCGCAAGTTTTTCCTTCAGCTGTTTGTGCCATGTGGCAAGAGCCACCTCCCAGGGCTCATGCTGTGAGGGGAAGGGCTGCGTGGGTGGATCTGCCGGCACAGGCTCTGGAGATTCCTGCTTTGATGGGGATTAGTTTGTGTTCCTCAACATTGAATTATTTCTGTAATGTTTGTGGGGTAGCTCTCTTGGGTCTCGTGATGGGATGTGGGGTGTCTTGGGAACTCGGACTGAAGGGAATATGAAGGGAAGAGCTGGGAATTGGCAATGGGCAGGGCTGTGCATCAGCTCTGGAATGCTGGGCCCTGCATTTGTGTTGCTGGGTTTGTGCAGTGCCAGCTGAGCCTCTTCTCCAGCCCAGACTTGTTCGCCATCTGTGCTGACTCAACCCATGGATATGGGCTCAGCCCAGTGCTGCAGTGCACGGCTGTGAGGTCATGGCATGCAATCGTGTTCTCCCAGCTTGGATGGATGAGATGTGAGCCCAGGTGTGAACCTCCATTCACTGTTGCTGTGCTGAGTGTGGTTTCTGACAAACAGCACAGAGATGTTGAGTCATCTCCCCAGGCCAGGCTGGGATCACTGGGGCAGCACTGGGAATGAGGGGTGGGATTATCTGCTCCGCTCCTGTGTGCAGTCAGATGTCCATACTATTAGAAATGGATTAAATGTCCTTAATCGGTTTAATATGAACTTTGTTATCCCCACAGATACATGTTATTCCTCTTCCACAATAGCTGTAGTCTGCCTGTTCTCTTCAGGAGCCTGTTCAAGATGGGCTGTGCTGAGCCATGGCTGGGCAGGGGCTCCCAGGCCTTCCCATGAGAACAGGATCTGTCATATTTCCCTGTCCATGCTGTAGCTGGAGTGGGAAGGAGGAAGCATACCCTGATCCTGCCAGCAGTGAGGAGCAGGTGAGTTTGCTCCCTTGGAGAAGTAGGGGCTGTCATGTTTGTGCAGAGGCAGGGTCAGCATCCCTGCCATGGTTTGCTCTCCAAAGAAGGAGCTGGTCTCTGTTGTACCTCTGCTGTTTGGAGGGCTCCAGGCAAGGACTGTGATCAAGCTTCTGGCATGGTCATGCCAGTTCCTGGAACTGGTACCAGTTCCTGCTCCTCGTCCCTGCTCTCGGTCCTGCAGAAGGGACAAACAATATGGAATTGCTCTCCAGTTCCAGCCAGGACTCGTTGAGAAAGTTGTTGTGTTCTCAGGTTTCAGGCTGCTGTCAGTGCCGGGAGGTTTGAGGATGGGGAATGGCACTTCACTCCATCTGCCCTCTGCTAATCCCCAGACAAACGCGGCTCTTCCATCTGTGCAGCCGAAGCCGCCGAGCCCATCACACCAGCCACTTAATCTAAATGGCTTTGGCCAAAGATAAGGTCATTAATTACACTGAGATTAGAAAACTGTCCAGGCCCAGTGTGGCTTGGCTCGCCATCAATTAAAGCCCTCGGTGCCCTGGCCTGGCTGAGCATCGAGCCGAGAGCTTGAGCTGGAGGAGCACAGTGTCCTTGCTGACAGGGCACCATCCCTGTGGCACAGCCTGACCTTGGAGGAGTCCCCTCTCCTGGACACTGACATCTTGGTACAGCGCTGGGATGGGCTCCTGTCCCTGGTCACTGTCAGGGCTGGGTGCCAGGTGGAGCTGGTGATGCAGATCCCAGAGGACATCCCTGGGATGCCCCAGGAGGAGTGTGGGCACCGTGGCAGCCAGTGCAGCCCAAATTCTTGTGTCTGGCCATGAGAGGTGCATGGGCAGCCCTTCATCATCTGTATCTCCATCACTTCTGCCTCCAGCCTTCAACAGCCCCCCCCAGCTCAGCCCTGACACACTGCCTGCACAGGTGGCTGAGCCCTGCTTGCTCGTGGCCACTGTCCCTGGAGCTCAGAGCTCAAAGCCTGTATGTGATGGTGGAGGACTTGTGCTTCCTTCTGCTCTTCCACCTTTTGGTTCCCTTTTCTTACCCTGTTTTAGCTATAAAACACTGATCTGCTCATTCCATGAGCAGGGCGGGATGTGCCACCTACTCTGCCCTGAAAGGGGCCGCACTGAGGACACTCAGGGCTGGGAAGTGGCACCCTTCCCTCACAGTGAAGATGCACCCTTGCATGGAGGGATGTTATGGGCTCTGTGCCAGGAGCTGACCCGCACCGGGGCACCGGGGCACAGCTGCCACAGCGCCCAGCACCGGTGACCAGCTGCTGTCTGTGCCTGTGCTCACTGGTGGGTCCCTTAGCTCCCGTTGGAGGTCCTGGGTGGTGACGCTGTCCTGGCTCTTCCCACCCCAGTTCCCACACTGCAGGGATGATCCTGCGCCGGTGCCTTGGACAGGCTGGGGACCTTCTCAGGGACGGTGTCACCTGGGGACATCAGCTCCTGCAGACACACGGCAGCTGCAGACACTGAACTGAGCTGTGTCCTGGGCTCATCTTCAGGTCTCAGGTGGGATCGTTGCATTGTGCAGCACTGAGGGGATTTAATGGAGCCCTGGGTGGTGGGTGCAGTGGGAGGGAGCCCTCAGGGTCCATTTGGGCTCAGCAGGGCTGGGTGGCACCACTGGCACCGCTGCCAGCACAAGGCTGGTGGGTGAAGGGAACTAAAGAGGAAACTGAGGCACAGCTGGGGCACGGAGCTGCTCGGAGAGCTGGGAGCGGGGCAGGGCGTCGGGGATCCTGTGGCCCATCTGGGGCCTCAGCAGCGTTTGGGGTGGCTGTGGTGAAGCTGTGTTGCAAGACCCTAAAAATGAAAGGAGCTGTTGTGCAACAGCGTGTGTCCCATCCTGTGCAACGCGGGAGTTTGGGGGATTTGGCGGCAAAGCCCGGGTGTGTGCGGCTGGATCCTGGCATCGAGCCCAGGAAATGCTGGTACCTGAAGGGACAGGGGGCTCTCCCCTCCTCTTTGTCCCCTCCTTGTGCTGCCCTGTGCCCAGGGGTGCCCACGCAGATCTGGGGATGTGGGGGCTGAGCTGGGCTGCAGTTGCAGGTGAGTGGGATGGATGTGCCCAGGTTGGCATTCTGAGGAATTCAGCGGAGGGGTCCAGAGCTCGGACAGGCTGTGGGGGACTCTGCCCACATGCCCTCCCAGCACATGTAGGGTGTAGTAGTTGTCACCCATTGCTCAGATGGGGAAGCTGAGGCACAGGAGTGCTGCCAGAGGGTCGCCTTGCAGGAGGCTCTGGGGTCCTGGTGTCACCTGTGGGGTGCCAGTTGTCCCCCAGCAGTGGAGCAGGGGGGAGGGGAGGGTCAGCAATGCCAGTAGCTGCTCGTGTGCCAGGCTGGAAAGGCGGGAAAGGTGGCGGGAAGGGGAGTGCTGGCAGGACACCAAATCCCGGAGAACTTGGCCCCGTGCCCCAGGAGTGTGGCTGTAGTGAGGGAAATGCTGGGGTGTCCCTATGGGGGGTAACACAGCCCCTGCCAAGGGCTGACCCGGGGCCCTGCACTGCAGGGGGACCCATCGGGGTGTCCCCCAGCTCGGGGGGCTGCGCGTGGGGGTCTGAGCCCGAGCGGGTCCCCCCATGGTTGACCTGGAGTGAGTGGGGCCAGTTGTAGCCGCGTTGTCACGGTGTCACAGGGCCATCTGCCGGCAAAGGCATCGGCCCCGTGGCAGCCAGCCATGGCCTCCAGCAGCATCCCAGTCCTCCCAGTCTGCAGCTGCTGGGGCACCGGGGAAGGAGGGTGCCCTGGATGGGCTGGCTCGGGGGCAGCGAGGGGTGCAGCACGGCCTGGAGGGGCCACCCTTGGGGCTACCCTGGGCTGTGGTCCCTCAGGACCACAACCATGGGGTTGAGACTTGGGAGGAGGGATTTGTCCCACAGGGTGTCATGGAGTGGGGACATGGTCCCTGGAGGGGGTCAGTCAAGAGCGGGGATGTCTCATGAATGGGACCCATGAGGGCTTGACAGCGGATTCCTCCAGCTAGTGTGGCATGAGATGGGACATGGCATAAGCCCCGCTCCAGCCATGAACAGCTTAAATGTCATTTTATTTCACACCCCAAAAAAAATGTAGAAAAGAAGAGGTGAGTGTGGATTTAATTGCTCATATTAAAAATCTACCAGGTGAGTCTGAGCCATTTCCTCCAAAGTCGGTGCAGGGATGCTTATTCTTCCTCCTTCTCCTCTTCTCCTTCTCCTCCTCCTCCTGAATGCTTGGGGACCAGAATGGAGACAGGGGCAACACCTGCCCCCTCCCCAAGGTGTCCCCATGCCATGGACACTCACTGCCACTGGCCCCATTGGCACGACCCTGCCCGGGTCCACCCTGCCTGGCCCCAGAACCCCTAGCACGGTGTCCCCGTGGTGCCACCCACATCACCCATGCTAATTTGGGGTGGGAAGGTGGGGCAGGAGCGTGTGGGGGGGTGGCCTCAGGCCATTTTGATCTTCTCTTAGTATTTCTGTGAATTCCTTATTGTCCCTTTTCCCTCTGTACAAAATGAGCAGTATGGTCATGGGCGTCGGTGACACGGTGACATGTGGCTCCGGTGGCCGCCCCGCGCTCACTGCAGCAGGGCCCGGATCTGTTTGGACGTGGTGTCATCATTGAGGTGCCGAGTGGTGTACCTGGGTGGAGAGGGGACAGTCACCCCGTGGCCTCCCTGACCTGCTCTGCGGTCACCCCAAATCCCCCCAGCAGCCCCCGGCCCTTGTCTCACCTCAGAGCATTCAGGAGCCCCTCGGTGCTGGTTGAGGGTTGGTCTTTCAAGACTTTGATGCAGCCTTTCATCTGGTGGGGAAAGAGAATGGGGCTGTGAGATCCCGTTTGTGCCACAGGGGGCCGTCCTCCTTCCTCTCCATCCTCCTCCTTGCTGCTCAGGGGGGATGAATTCCCCTCTGGGCCAGCTCAGAGACATCCCCACAGGGGTAATCCAGGGAGAGAGACCCATGGACGTCACAGGTGCTTTGGGAGGAGTGGGATGGCTGTGACCCGCCAGCGCACCCCATGGCCACTCACATCGATCTTGGAGGTCTTGGCAAAAGCTCCCACGGGGTGGACGTGGTCATAGAGGATGATGACACCGACCATCACCCGCATGCAGAAGAGGAGAGTCTCAGTGTTGGTGAAGCGGCTCCGGTACTCCCTGTGCCAGGAGAGGGGCCAGCTGAGCCTGGCCGGGGTGGCAGAGGGATCCCAGCTCTGAGATGTCCCCCTCAACCCCTGAGAGGTACTCACGGGGTTTCCAGCATCACCCTGCAGACACAGGCCATGGTGCTCAGGCAGTCGGTCGTGTCCTCAATCGGAAGGGTCTTGTTCTGAAATACAACAGGTCCTGGCTGCCATTTCCAGCCCCAGCTCCCTGTGTGGTGCCAGGGCTCTAGAGGGGCTTCCTCCTACCCTGAGAGTCCCCCTAAGCCTTCCTCACCTCTGAAACGAACTTGGTGGTGGCATTGCTGAGTGTTTTGAGCATGGGAGTGGCCTCAGCGTAGAAGAGGGACATCCTGTTGGCCATCTCATTGTTCACCTCGCTCTCTGCGTCCAGCTGCGGGGGGTGTGATGGGATGGTTGATCACCCCTAGTCACCTCCAGTCCTGTGACAGCCCTGGGGGAGGCCTTCCCTGGTCAGGGGGAAAAGCATCACCCTCTCACCTGCAGGTTGTTGATGCGATTCCGGCTGATGGTCCGTCTGTAGTAGCTGAAGTCATTCTGGATGGCAGGGTTGGTCATCTGGGGGGGGGAGATCTGGTTTAGGTGCCACAGCAAACCTCAGAGGTCCCAAAGCACTCTGCTGACTCACAGCTTTTGCAGCTTTTTGCAGTGTGAGGACCCCCTAGTTCTTGTCCTGCACAGGGGAGGTACCTTGAGCTCATCGAAGCTGAGGGTGAAGTGGAGGATCTCGGCGAATTGCTTGGCCAGGGCTTGCTCACGCTCGAGGTGCTGGGTCGGGGCGTACGGGGGGCTGGTGAGGGCCTCCAGCAGACTCCGCAGGGCGTTCTCTGGGGACGAAGCACTGCTGGTGCCCTCCAGCCCCTCTGCACCTCCCCAGCCCCCCGACGGGGAAACTGAGGCACAGGGCAATGCAGCATCCAGAGCTGAGCACACCCCGTGGACAGGGCTTCCCTAAACCTGCTCTGTTCCTGCATTTGGGAAGAGATGTGGGATACAAGGGGAGATATAGGGAAGGAGGCCGGGGGTCAGGCACTCACCCAGACGCAGGGAGAACTCATAGAAGCGTTTCAGCTTAGCAACGAGGGGGCAGACGGCGCTCCAGGCCCGCTCCTGCAGCCGCAGGTCCCCGGGGTTTTGGATGGCCTGGGAGGGGAGAGCGCCAGCGGTTGCCCCAAGCCACCGTGGGTGGGCAGGCAGCGGGCGCCGGGGCTGCACCCACCTCTCGGATCTCCTGCCCAGCACCCGTGTACGACTGCAGCTCGGCCAGGATGGTCTGTGCCTCCTCCAGCACGGCGTTCACCTGGTTCCACACTGCCGTCTCTGCCTCCGTCGGCTGCGCATCTGCAGGGCAGTGCCCCGGGGAGAGAAACCCGGAGGGCTCTGAGCGGGGCCCGGGGAGGCGAGGGCCAGAGCAGGGTGCCAGCACCCCGTCCCAGGGCACTCCCGCCAATCCACAGCCCTTCCTGGAGGGATTCTCCCCCTGATCCGTCTCCTTGCCCGAGCTCGAGTCAAGATGTGGAGTGCGGGGCGGGTGGGGGTGAGTCCTGACTGCCCTGTGACCGTGGCCCTGCTCATGGGGGTCCCCGAGCAGCCCTCGGCCCTGGGCTGGCCCCAGTAGGGTGCAAATTGCCCCAGGGGAGAGTTGCGGAGCGACAGCCCCCGGCCATGGGTCTGTCCCCCCTCCCTGGGGAGACCCCCGGACTGCAAAGGTGTGGGGAGGACGTCTGGGATGGGCGCGATGCGATGGGCGACGGGTACAAGAACTCAAAATGGTGTGGATGTGGAACTCAGGATAAGTACGAAACGAAAAAGGAAAATAAAAATCCCATCTCACTTTCAAAGTCAAGGAAAAAATTAGGGCCTTGGTCAAGTTCGTTATAAGTCAACACTTTTAGAAGGTTCCCCATGTGAAACCTGCAAGAGAAGAAACAAGAGGAAAAAAGCATGATGGTGAGGTGGAGCTCGGGGAAGAGGCGCTGGGCTGTGGGCAGAGGCGGTGGCTGGAGCCCCTGTTCTCCCCCTTCTGCTCCCGGGGGCTCAGGGGGCTCCTGGCCGGCCGGGGGTGGCCCCGCAGCTGCTCCCAGCCCCGGGTGCAGCCTCTTCCCCCCCCCACGATGGTGATGAGCGCTGGCGAATGGGGTGATGGAGAGGAAGGAGGGAAGGGAGGAGGGAGCCGCCGGGAAGCGGTGAGTGAGTCCCCATAATCTTGGCTACAGGCATCCCCCTCCTCTAGCTGCAGAGCCAGCCCCAGAATGGGGGCTCCCAAGGAGCCCTCGGAGCCCAGTGCTCATGCCAGGGGGCTGTGGAGGGGGCTGGAAGCACATAAAGGTTGTGCTGCCTCAGAGGAGCGAGGAGGAGCCAGGAAGGTCCCTTGCTGTGGGAGTTGGGTGACTGTGTGACCCCAGCCCCGGGGATTTTGAGGGGTGCTGGTGTTGGAGGTGTTGAAGTGAGCTGTGCATGGGTTCTGCCCACTGGAGATGGAACTGGGGCCGAGGATGGGGTGAGCTGTTGCCACTGCATTGTTTTTACCCTCCTCATTCTTGCTCTGAGCTGTGCCCTGGGATGAATTGTGGGAGGAGGGAGCAAGGGGCTGCACCAGGTCTGTCATCCTGCCACAGTGGCCACCATCTCCTGTACACCCCCGTGCCCAGCCTCGGAGATCCAAGGGCTGTGCTTTCCTGTCCCAGATAGCCCAGCTGTCCCAGATTCCCTTCTGTGGGAAGAAGGGACAGGTTCCTGATCCTCATCCCTTGATGCAGGCTGCAATCACTGCACCGACCTTCCCAGCAGTGCAGGTGGCACAGATCATTCCCTCCTCCTTTCCCAGCCTCCAGGCTGTCCCTGCTGGGATGGTGGCAGGTGACATGCCACATGGCCACCAGTGCCACTTACAGCAGCGGGCATGTGCCTCAGGTAGTCCTGAGGCAGGTCCTGCTGCTGGGACATATCCTGCATCCCACCACTCAGCTGGGACATCTCTCGGAGTCCTGGTCCCCTGCCCCACTCGACCCTTTGCAGTCTGAGTTTGGGGTTGCCCTGAGGCACCTGGGAACACGTTGCTGCTTGGGGACACGGTGCCCGTGCCCATCTTCCAGAGAGCAGCCACAGCAGTGACCTCGGCCCCCTCCCTGCACCCACCCTGCTCATGGGACTTACTTTCAAAATCCAGGAAAAAATGAGGACAGTTTTCTAAATCTTTGCCCAATACCTTTATCAGGTTGCCCATGGCCAGCAGACCTGAGCGAGAGAAACAGAACAGAATGGAACAACACCAGCACCCCCAAGCCCCCACCACGACACTTCCATGGCACTACCTGTGCCTATCCTGCCAGGATCTGCACCCCGTGCACCCCATCCCACTCCCTCCTGGCTGGGCACACGGGTGTGAGCATCCACTGGAATGTGGCAGCTCTCCCAGCACTTCTGCTGAGGTGAAGAGGGAAGCAGGATAGGGGTCTGGGAGTGCTGTGCTCCCCGGGGCACCCCTGGTCATGCTACCACTCCAGAGGCCTCCTGGGTCCCCCACCCTGGCACTCCATGCTGGGCTGAGGGATGGGGTCTGCCCCCCACGGGGTCATGCCATTCTCCTGGCCGACAGGGCTGGACAGGGGAAGACCCCAGTTGGGAACTCTGCCCCACAGATCTGTTTTTGGGGTCTAATACCCGTGCTGGTACATCCCATCAACCCCATAGCCATGATCTTGGGTCTTTACCTCAGTGCCTGGTGTGGCAGTGGTGGCTACGGCAGGAGCAGGGGCTGTGCCACCTGCCTGAGTTACTTCATGGGCCAGCAGGGACCTGCAGGCAGGAGGGCAACAAGGTCAGGGCACCCCACTGGGCACTTCCCTGCCTTGGGGACCCACCAGTCCTGGGGAAGCGTGGTGGGACACTGGATCCCCACACCCATCTCATGCTGCCACCAGCCTTCAACCTTATTTACCTCGATTGTTTTTTTATTGCCACTGGGAGCTCATCAGGCACTGGGTTGAGCATCCCTGTCCCTCTTCACCCCTTGGGGGAACTGCCAGAAGCTCAGGGACAACCCCAGGGCTGAGCCATCTGTCCCCAGCTCTCCTTGGAGAGGCCAAGATCCCCAGGGATGACTTTCCCAGCTCCACTGCTTGGGTTTGCTCTTCTCTGCGTGTTGCATGAAGATCCTTTATGCCACCGATGAGCCACAACCCAAATCCTGCAGGCACCAGGATGCTTCCCCAGTTCCCTGTCCCCCACCTTTCCTACAGGGAGGTGGGGGGGTCGGGATTGGTTTTAGCGGGCTCCGGGAAGCAGCCGCGGGTTCAGCAGATTGTAATTAAGCATTTGGGTTTAATTAATGAGGCAGGGAAAGGGAGAGGGAGAGCTGGAGCAGTGATGGGGAGGGATGGGGTGGCCTCATGCCTGGGATAGGGCTGCTGCCCTCCAGCTCAGTGGTCCCTGCTCAGCCCCTTCACATCAACGGTGATGGCTCTGCCTTCCTCCTCCTTTCCCTCCCAGGCCCAGTAAGTGGTGGCTGCACCAGACTGATGCTAAAATGCAGCTGCTTTTTGGGGGTGCCAGGACACCCGGTTCCCCACTGCACCCCCTTGCCTCAGTTTCCCCACGTGCTCGTACCCTGTGACATGGCATAAAGACACCCAGAGCTGCCCTGGCACAATGACCCTGACATTTATCCTGCTGGGTATTGGGGTGTTTTGGAGGAGTGCTGGGGGGGTCCCTGAGGTGCTGGAGCAGCCGGTGGGGTGAAAGATTGGCGTGTGCTCTGCTCATGCATTTATACATGTGCTGTGACTGACGTGTGGGCATTCTTCTGCCTGTGCCACCGTTGTCCTTGACGGGCAGCTTGGGGCTGGCATTTGTCACTGCTGAACTCTGCCTGTGCCCAGGGAGGGGACACAGACAGGTCCCTGTGGCCCCCAGCGTGAGGACACACTGGCGTGAGGCTGGAGCTGTGGCACAGAGGTTCGGTGCTGGGTGGAAATTTGGGGATTTCTGCAGCTCCTCTGGGCTGGGGGTTGGCTCCGCTTGGGGCTCAGCCTCTGATTTGCACCATTTCCTTCGTCCCAGGTGCCTAAACCCCACAGTGGACCTTGGCTCCGGAGGGGCCACAACACGTCCCCCCCGGGGGGGGGGGCTGTCGGGGAGGGCGAGGGTCTCCTTCCAGTGCAGAGTGCCCATTGCTGTGAGGCTGAACTGGAGGAATTGTGTGCCCCAAATCCGCTGGGAAAGAAACCCCAAACCGAGAGCGCTCGGTTGGGAATGTGCTGCTGGAGAAGGGCTGGGAGCAGCAGGCTCCCTGTCCACGGCCACACCCGAGGTGGCCCTCGGTTCTGTCCCTCCTTGCGGTGGCCTCATTGCACCCCAGCCCTGCTCCAGCGCCTGCTGCTCTCCCTGCACCTCCGCCTCTCCCTGCCCGCCCCACTCTAAGCATCCTGCCCCATGGGGACCCCACAGAGGGTGTCACCTCCACGGGGACATCCCAGACGGTGGGGTGAACCCCCGCTCCTGCTCCAACGAGGACCGAATTCTGCATCCAGGAACATCCCTCCCCAAGCCGGCAATGCCCGGGATGGCCACGTCGAAGGGGCAGCGGTGCCCCAGGATTAGGTCACCCCGTGTCACCGGAGGCCTTTTTTGGGTTGTGCCCCTTTGCTGCCGGCGCAGCATCGCTGTGAGCACCGCAGCCTGGTGCAGCGCCGCAGCCCCGGCCGGGGGCTGGCTGCCCCTTCCCCTTGACCTGGTCCCTCTTCCCGTAGCCCACCGCCCGTTCGGTGCCCGCTCGGTGCCCCTCGGGTGCCCCCCGCCGCCGCCGAGCCCCTCCTGCCCATGCCCCCCGCCCATGGTCGCGGCGGCATCGCCGCAGCCGCTGCAGGATCGGACGCGCGGAGCCCGAGGGATTTTTCATGGATGGGAGGGGGAGCCTTATCCCGGGAATCAGGGTACCGGGGCCAGATTCTACCCCAGGATCAGCCAGGACACCCCCAGCCCTGCCCAGGGCGGAGCTGGGGTTTCTCAGCGCTGTGACTCCCCGGTTTGGGGACCTCCCCGGGCGGAGGGTGTTGTGAGCCCCCCCTGGGTCTGAGCCCCCCAAGTGAGGCCGGCGGGGTGCGGGGGGCTCCCCTCTGCTTGGCTGCGGCTGCGGCTGAGCAGCAGGATTTACCGCAGGGCTGGCGGGAGCAGATCCGCAGCAACCAGCCGGCGCGGGCGAGCACCCACCCGTGCACCCGCACCCACCCGGGACCACCGCGGGGCTGCAGCACCCCGGCGTGGGGAGCACCCATCCCATCACCGCCCCACCTCCCACCTCATCACCCACCCCATCACCTCCAGTCCTGGGGCGCAGGGCGCTGCGGGTGCAAAGGGACAGAGGGGTTGCTAACGGTTTGGGTCCCTGAGGGGCGGACAGCCAGCCCCTCACCCTGCTCTCAGGCCTGGTGGCAGCCCTGTCCCCGTCCCCCGTGGCGGCCCGTGCTCACCGTGGCGGTGGGAGCTCGAGGCGCGGGCGGGCGGTGGCGGCGGCCGGGCGTCTGCGGATGCTGCCGGATCGCGGGGTGCCGGGGACGAGCCGCCCGCCGTGTGCGTGAGCCGCCCTGCGCCAGCTGCCGAATGCACCACAAAGACCACCATAGCCCCCCAGCCCCCCCTCCACGCCACTGGTGACGGTGACGTCTCAAGTGTGAGGGAGACGGGGATGTTTAACCCCCTGCGTGCCGGCCGGCGAACCTCTGCGGCCTCTCAGGGAGAGGGCTCCTACTCCTGCTGGGGGGCTGCTGTCTGTTTTGGGGGACACTGTGACACCCAGTGAGTGTCTGTGTGTCCTCCCAGTCAGAGCCAGCCCGGCTCAGCCCCAGCGCCCGCAGTCTGCTCCAAGCAGGGGGAGGGAAGTCCCAAATGTTCCTCTGCTCCTGACACAGCCGATGGATGGCACTGCTTCCCCTGATCCCCTCTCCAAGGGAGGGGGACAACCACCCCTTGTGCCACTGCCGTGGGGACAAACCAGTCGCGCGGCCCGGCTCGAAGGGAGAGAGCAATAGAAGAAATGAGCAAACAAGTGAGAAATCCTGATTTTGCTCCAAAACTTTGCAAACCACAGCTCAGCCCTAAACGCTGCCCACAGCAGGGCTGGCACCGGGTGTGGGTCAGTTGACACGGATGTGCCGCCCATGGCAGGGCTATGCCAGGGGAGAATCCATTTGGAGCCCATCCCGATGTCCCAGGGTGTGCCCATGGCCCCCCAGCCCCATTGCGGGGCCGTGTGGCTGCTTCCCAGGGTGTCACTCTCAAACGGAGAGTTTTGTGGGGTTGCACTGGCTGAGAACACCACGTGTGGCCCTAAGCGACAGTGTCCAAGCTTGTCCCCAGCTCTGCCCAGCTGACCCCCCCTTGGAATGACAGGTCATACCCCGGACCGTGTGGTGGGGACACTGATGGGACAGGAGTGCTGGGGGGTCCCAGAGGGGCTGGCTGAGCCACCGATGCCCCGAGCACTGCTGCTGTCACAAGCCGGGTGACCTGGCAGTGCAGCAGGACAAGGGTTGTTGGGAGTTCGGGATAAACAGCAGTGACTCCCACTTCCCACAGCTCCCAGCAGCTTTCGGGGGGCTGATTCGGCTGCAGCAGCCCCAGACACAGAAGGGCTGTGGGGTCCCCCGCATCGGGCACAGCCCCCCGGGCAGTGCTGGTGCAGCCCGCAGCCGCTTGGGGAAGCTGCAGCCCTTTGCATTCCACGGAGTCTCTGGATAAGGAGGTTTTTAGGAACCAGCAGGGCCCTGGCAGCTCTGTATCCCGGGCAACTCGGGACTGGGAGCTGGGGGCTTCTGCTCCAGGAACAGGGAGTGAAGGACTGTCACAGAGCCAGCATTGCCTGCAGAACCAGTGTCCTGCCCTGGGCAGCCCAGTGTTCCCTCTGCAATCCCAGGGCCAACATTTTAGCTGAGCCTAGGCCCATGTTAAGGTTTGGAGTGCCCTGATCTCTGGGTGCTGGGCTCAGCCAGGTGCTCCAGCCCCTGTGCTTGAGGTGACCAGTGTGGCCAGCACCCCATGACCCCAGGCATCCCTCCAGCACCACAAGTTGGTGTGTCACAGACCCAAAAATTTGGACATCCCAGTACTATAGTGACCACAATCTTCATTCTCAGAGCATCCCTGTCCCCTGGTGCTCCCCTGCCTCTGGCAGCAGCCCCATGCCCCTTTGGCACCCCTGTCCCATAAGCTCAGCTGGGCTGGCCTCAGCCATGGCAGCTGTGCTGCTTCAATTAACCCCTCATTAATTTTTCAGTCCCCCTGCACACTCCAAGCAGGGGTGGTTTGCAGAGCTGCAAATTGCTGTCTTCTCTACTTCAGCATCTAAATACCAGCTGTGGGTCATGGGGGGCTCATCCCCTCTGAGCTCTTGGGGAGGCCCACGGAGAGGCTTTGGGGCCACACAGAGCCATGTGCCCAGTGCCTGACAGAGGGATTCTGAGGAGATCCAGAATCCATGGAGCTGAGTCATCCCATTCCAGGTGGGGTCCAGCCCTCAACGTGGTGCAGGGATGCCATGTCCAGCCATGGGTGTGTGTGGGGGGAACCCACCCTTCCTGCCCCCAGTGTAGCGGGGTGATGGAGCCCTGCAGCCTCACTGCTTATGCACAGCTGAAAATATCTGCAGTTCTTGTAACCCAGCCCTGTCTCGCCTCAAGTTTGGGCAGTTTCTGTTGTTTCATGCAGCCACCTCTGCAGTGAGGGTGGGTACACCTGAGAGGCAGGTGCCATAGGGAAAGGTTGAGCACCCCATGGCACCCCACAGCCTCAGTGGGGACGGGATGAGGACCAGCCCTGGCTGGTTGGAGACTTCGTCCCTGGCTCAGTGGTCACCACCTGCAGATGGGCAGCTGCAAACAGGCCCAGGTGGCACTGGGATCACAGCAGGATGCCAAGGTCACCGGGAACAGCACTCGGCGATCTCCATGGAAACATTCCACATTCGGTTCTGAAGATCAGAGTGGTTTTCTTGTCCCTTTCCCTTCTGTGTTTCAGCTGCTGCTCTGCCAAGCAAGAAGTCACTGGTGTGTCCCGATGTCCTCAGGGCAGGCAGCATGCAGCCCTGTGCTGGGTGCCAACATCCCCTTTGCATCCCGGTCCCAGCATCCCCCCACATCCCACTGCCAGCATCCCTCCAGCATCCTCTTTGCATCCCGGTTCCAGCATCCCCCCACATCTCAGGGCCAGCATCCCCCCTGCATCCCGGTCCTAGCATCTCCCACCATGACAGTACTTTTTCCCTTCCCAGCGTCCCAGTACCCCCCCCCAGGATCCCACCGCGACCCCC
>VXBA01004356.1:312986-340766 GCA_013399895.1 Serilophus lunatus | reverse complement strand
GGTCTCCGGGCGGTGGGGGCGGCTTTGCCTCCGGGGGGGGGGGACGGGCGGCCCGCGGCTACAAGAGGGGCGGGAGCGGCGGGGGCTGAGCCGGCGGCTGGACCGCGGCCCCTCCGGTACCGGTACCGGCATCGGCACTGGCATCGGCTCCGTGCCCCGCGCCCCACCCGGCCCCGCTGAGCCGCCACCTGCCCGCGCCGCACGACAGGTAAGGGTCGTCGGGGCCAGAGCCGCGCCCCCGGGGTTGGGAACCGGTTCCTCACACTGATACCCCGCTCCCGGGTCCGGAGTTGCGCTGCTCCCGGGAACCCGTTCCAGCGGGTGTCGGGTCCAGTGCTCCGGAGCTGCCCTAGAGCAGCTCCCGCATCTTCATCCATTCCCTGGTGCCGAGCCCTGAGCCCCTTCCCTACTCCCTGCGGTGCCGATCCAGGGATGCTGCTGGAAGCTGGGTGCTCTGTGCTGCCCAGAGTGCAGCCTCTGGGGGGGACACCTGTAATGACTTGCCTTTGTCCTGTTATGGGACCAGCAGCCACTGATCAATGACTATATTGGTGCTTTGGGGCGAGTGATTTGTGCTAAGCATGTGGCGACCCTTCTGGATGCTGTCCCCTGCCTTGGCGTGGATGGGTACTGCTTGGAAAAGGGAATCGGGGACTGTGGACCAAAGGATGCTGCTCTTGAGTCCTGGCCACTTTGAGGGCTTTGCTGGCAGGATAAGGTGTGCTGAGAAGCTATGCACGGTGGGAGATGTGGAAGGCCATGGATCATGGCAGGTGTGGCCACGTACGGTACCTGGCACGGTACAGAATCAGTCCCAGGTGCTCAGAACCAGACTGCAGTGCTGGGAGGGCTCGTGTAGCTCCACAGCTGAGCTGGGGATCCCTTGGGAAGCGTTGGGTTCTGTGGGTGTCTGGACAATTCCTTGGATCCGGATGCCGAGGGGTGGTGGGTTAAGTGCTGCTGCGACAGACGGTGACAGATGCTGGTGGGATGATGGGGCAGGAAGAAGCCATTGCCTGTTGGATTGTTTGGGAGCACAAGGAGTCCCACATCGCCGCAGGAGGAAGCTTGTGCCCTTCTCAGGGTACCTCTATGTCCCCCAAGCCCACATGGCCAGGACATCAGACGCTCCGAAGGGATATGGCGCTTGGTTGGGATCCAGGTGAACTTCTACTCAACTTTCTCCATGGAGAGAGAGAAGCTCCAGGAGCTCTCAGCAAACCATCTGCTGCTCAGGCTGAGCGGTGCTGGCAGCCAAGGCTGCGTGGGAGCAGGCACGGCGTGTATCGGAGCAGCTCCGCGTCCTGCCCACACAACAAAGGGCTTCCAGTGCTCTGTGCTGCACTCAGCCCCATGGCAGAGGGGTGGGTGCCTGGCCAGACCACACCCTCACCAAGGGCTGGCCAGGAGCAGGTTGGGCATCACAGTGGCTGGTTGGAGCCCAATGGTACCAGTGAGGTTCTTATGTGCTTTAAGGACAGACTCTTCATTCTTCCATCCTTAGAGAGGCTCAAGTGACTCACTGCCCCATGGCAGTGGGGCTGGAACTAGATTATCTTTGAGGCCCCTTCCAACTCAAACGAGCTTAGGATTTTATGATCATGGCTTGGTAAAGGCCATGGGAAGAGTTCCGGATCTTCAGTTGATTTTTTGAGTATTTTTCTGCAGGCCAAATGGAGCTGAGGAGATGAGGGGCTGCAAATGATGCTGCTGGCTGCACTGGGGGGCTGCCTAGGGCCAGTTCCAGCACATCTTCAACAGCAAGGGCCGCAGCCAAGCATGTTCCCAGTGCCACAGTTGCTGTCCTGCATGGACACCCATCAGCTGGGTGGATCAGCTCCAGAGTGGGGAAGAGGGATGTGGGGTCAGGCAGGTGCCAGGGTGGAGGACGGCCTGGGAGGACCATCCCTCTCCGTGCCTGGTGTGTAGGAGCTCTGTGTTTTCCCTCCCAGGGTCAGCCATGGGCAAGCACAGCAGCAAGCTGGCCCCGGAGATGCTGGATGACCTGGTGAGGAGCACAGAGTTCAGTGAGCAGGAGCTGAAGCAGTGGTACAAGGGCTTCCTCAAGGACTGTCCCACTGGCATCCTCAACCTGGAGGAGTTCCAGCAGCTCTATATCAAGGTGGGCTCCAACCAGGGGTCTGAGTACTGCTTGTGGGGCTGGAGCACCCAGCTTCTGCTGGGCAAAAGTGCTGCTTTGGGTACAGCTCCCTCTCCTCATTTCAATCTCTCTTCTCTCCTTCCTACAGTTTTTTCCCTACGGAGATGCCTCCAAGTTTGCCCAGCATGCTTTCCGCACCTTTGACAAGAATGGAGATGGGACCATCGACTTCAGGGAGTTCATCTGTGCCTTGTCTGTCACCTCCAGGGGCACCTTTGAGCAGAAACTCAACTGGGCCTTTGAGATGTATGACCTGGATGGAGATGGGAAGATCACACGCCTGGAGATGCTGGAGATCATTGAGGTGCTGATGCTTAAAATCTGTGGGGGTAGCTTGCTTTTTCCAGGCTTTTCACAATTATTCAGTCCCTTTTGGCATCAAAGAACGAGTTTTCTTACCCAGAGCCTTGTCTGAAAGGTATCCAATATGCACTTGATGTGCACCAGCATAGAACTGAGTCCCAACAGAGCAGGAATCCTATCTCCTGCCTTATCCTGGGATATTTTGCCCATCCAATATTCCCACTCTGGTACGTTGCTTCTGTTCTTTCTCCAGGCCATTTACAAGATGGTGGGGACTGTGATCATGATGAGGATGAACCAAGATGGGCTGACACCCCAGCAGCGTGTGGACAAGATCTTCACAAAGATGGACAAGGACAAGGATGACCAGATTTCCCTGGAGGAGTTCAAGGAGGCTGCGAAGAGTGACCCCTCCATCGTCCTCCTCCTGCAGTGTGACATGCAGAAATAGAGCCCTGGGGCTCAGCACTGGACTGGCTGCAGCTAATCGCTGCTCCTTGTGGTGGTTTCCATCCCCATTTTCTGCTGAGCCCCACCCTGTGCCCACTTGGCCCCAGGCATGAGCTCCATCCCTCCTGCTGCATATCCCCCTTTACTCCAGTGGTATCCTGGGCAGCCCACATTCCACACCCTCGAAGGGTAGAGCCTGCTCTGGGTGTTTTCAGTTTGAGATTATACCAAATCTACTCCTTCCCATCCAGGAGCTGGACTCCCTGCAGCCAGTGACAAGTGTCCTGGCTCCCCAGGGCCAACTGTTCCCACATCCCTGTTGCTTTCTCCCTGTTTTCCCCCATTGCTATGCCTGGCCCTGATCCTAACAGAACCAGATATATCCCCTTTCTGCTGTTCCCCTACTTGATGGCTTGTGATGTCTCCAGGGAGGCTGAATAGTCTCAAGTCCTGATCCTGGTCTCTCCTTCACTGCAATTCCCTGGAAGGCTGCGTGAAGGGGTCAGGGATGTCTCCAGGGTGCTGGAGAACTTGGGGACCAGCTTTAGCTCTTCCATCTCTGATTTCCTGCTGGGAGCAAAAGGAATTGTTCAGGGGACTTCAAGGAAGAACAGAAGTGTCCAAGGCTGCCCCTGGATGTTGCCAGTATGTGATTCCAGAAGCCACCTTCCATCCTATTACCTGTGTGAGGTAGCAGAGCCAAGTGGGTGACTCCACAGCTGCTCTGGTAGCATCTTGGGTGCTTTGTGGTGTTTCTGACCTTCCTGGATAATTGAGGTGATGTCTGAGGTCCCAAATTGGAGGCAGGGACTGCCTGACTCCTCCATGGGCTGCTCCTGGTTTGTGGCACTACCAGTGGAAGCTGATGGGTGCTGGATTGGGAGAGGTGGAAATGTGGAGAGGTGTGGATAGGTTCTGTACCTGCTGAGCCTTCTGGCAAAGCTCTGAGGCCACAAGAAATGTGTGCGTCTCCTTCCTTCCCCATCCCAATCTGCTGCATCCATCCATCCTGCCCCAGGCCAGGAATATTGTCCCAGGTCAGTGTTTAATCTGCATGTTGTGGTGTTGATGACTGTAATATCTGTTAGGAGATGGTGAAGTTGTTATCTATTTTTTTAATGGAAAAATAAACTATCCCCCTTGTGTGGTGTTCCCTCAGAATGGCTTGCAGGGGAGGCAGCTGCTGCAGCTGTGAGGAGAGTGAGGTGACAACAGTGCACTCCTGGGCATCATTTAGGCGTCTCATCTGAGCCTCCAAGGGATGGAGAGGTCCTTGGGCACAGCACAGTGGGGCTCAGCTTGTGGAACCTTGAAGATGGGTGGAAGTGAAATCCTTGAGTCGTACAGGTAGCTCTGGGGAAGGGAGTGTTACTTTTGGGGTGGGTAGGACCAGACACCCCTGGTCTGTGCTGGAAATGGGTTTAATTTGTCAATCAGGACCTTCATCTATTGCTGTATCTTTGTCCTTTTCTCCACCCCCATCTTCCCTGCACATATTTTCCTCTGGTCTTTCTTCTCCATCAGCAGCCAGCACAGACAGTAACTGTTGCTAAGGAGCTCTTACCAAATTTTAATACTTCTCTATAATCCATCAGGAAGGGCTGGCTCCTGGACAGCAGCACTGGCTCCCAGCTCACCCCACTCCACCGGGATCCTGCAAATCACCAGCATCTGGTCTGTCCTGCAGCAGCCAGGACCCAAGCAATGGAAATGGGAGGATGCCAAAACAGAGCAGCAGCATGTGTATTTTTAGGAGTGCTGCTGAGGGGAGAGCTCTGCACCTTGGGTTTGGCTGATGTGCCTTCCAGGTCTGTGCGTGTGTGTTTGCAGCTCAGCACTGCTGGAGAAGGAGGGACAGGACAGGTCCCACTGTGTGGGAGCCTGAGGAAGTGCCAGGGCTGCTTCCTGAAAGGGCAGCAACTCAAAAGCTTGAAGAGGGGACTCTAAGAATAGCTTCAGTGATCCCGGGGCTCTCCAAGATCCAGCTTCTCTTGGGGCCACCCCAAAGGAAGCTCGGGTGCTCCCCAGACCTCCTACCAGGTGCTGCTCTGTTCCAGGTTAGACAAGGTGGGATCCTCCATCACTTGCCCCTTCCTGGCTGATGGGCTTTGGTCTCCAGGGAACACTGCCTGTTCACCAAGGGCTTCTGGGGTCTGCTGCTTGTCGTGTAGTTTCTAGCCTGAGCTGAACGCTGGGCTGTATGTGCTGCTCTGTGATTGGACTTGATCCCACCAGCACTCGTGGGAGTGGAGAGCCTTAATTAACATCTACACTCACTCCATTAACTGGTGCATGGCACAGGTTACCCTGGCACGGAACAGGGTCCCCATTATGCTGCACCATTGTGGCTGCTCCATCTCTCCAGCTCCCTGCACTGACCACTCTTGCGCCCTTCTCGCTGCCCTGGCACTGGTGCCACCCTGCGCTCTCCAAGGATGGCCAAACCTCAGCGACCTGCGGTGCCCTTGGAAAGAGCAGGAGCCCGTGTCTCCCATGGATGCTACATCACCTCCTGCTCCGTATCCTCCCGGGGTTCTGCTGATGGCACCTTTGTCCCCAGCCCCTTCCCCTCGCCCTCGGCGGTTCGCTTCCCCCCCCGGCTCTGGCTCTGCTTTGGAACGAGGGCTCCCGCCTCCATCCCGAGCAGCACCTCGTTATAGTCGGGGGGGAGCGCGCTGGCGGCGAGGAGCGCTCGGTCCCGAAGAGGTTAACCCGTGTCCCGGTGGACTGAAACCCCGGAGCTTCATGGGATGCCTTATAAAGCGCGTTCCGCCGGGCTGGCCGCGGCTCCGAGAGCTCCCGGGACTGGCGGAGCCGCCGCCGCGCACGGACCCGCCGCGCCGGAGCCGCCGGTGCCCCGGAGCCTCCGCGCTATGGAGCCGACGGGACCCGCCGGGGCTCCGGGGCGGCCATGGGACGAAGCCAAGGCTTTCTACGACAACCTCGCCCCCAAGAAGAAACCCAAATCGGTGAGAGCCCCCGAGGTGCGCTGCGCTCCCCGCCCCGGGGGGACGGAGCCCCGCTGGGTGCACCCACACCACACCGCGTGCCCCCATCTCCTCCGTGTGCTCCCCAGATCTATCCAGGTGCTACATCTTCTGCAGGTTCTCTGTGGTCCTTCTGGGTGCCTTATCGTCTCTGCATTCCCCTGTGCAGCCTTCGTGTGTCTCTTTTTTCTTTGATCCCCTTCCTCCATTCAGGTCGCTGGGGATGCCCTGGATCTCTGCAGGTGCTCCCACTTCTCCGTGGCATCCCTGGGTTACCCTTGGTTGTCTGGGGTCTCTCCGGATCCCTCTGGTCTCTCTGGGTTACTGCGGGTTCCAGTGGTATTCTCGGGTCCCTTCTGGGCTGGTGTCGTTTCATTCCAGGATGGCTCCGTGACCCATGAGCTGCCTGTTCCCTGCGCCAAGGCAGGAGGCCCTGCCAGGGACAGGAGGGGTGGCAGTGGTGGAGCAAAGGGACAGCCCGGGAGCTGAATCCCTGTCCGGGGCAGTGGGATGTCACAGCGATGTAGCTACCCATGCCAGGCTTGCTTGCTCTGTGAGATTAGGGGGAAAGCCTGTGTTATCTAACCAAGGCTGAGCCTGCCGGGTTTAAACATGGGAGTGCCTGGAAGAGCTGCCATACCCTGGAATAGCTGTGGGAAGCATGGAGCTGGCAGCCTGGCAGGGCTGGGGGCTGTGCCCGGGGTGGGCTGGCCCTGACCCTGCAGCCTGTGAGCCCACCCACTCATAGCCATAGCCATCCTCGGGGCTGTGGGACCCCAAAGTGTGAGGTTCCAGCAGAGGTGCTGCCACAGTCAGGTCAGGGGCCTGGTGGCAGCTGGCCCCTTCCATGGCAAAGCCCTGTGTGTGACCTGTCCATGAGGAGAGACAACCAAACCCTTGCTCTGCAGACCCCAACTTGGAGCAGTCCCTTGTGCTTTCCTCAATGGGGACCCATTTGCAGCCCCTGCTCCTGGACCCGCTGCCGGCTGGCATTGCTGTGTCCTTCCCAGAGGAGAGGGACAGCCTGGCTTGGTAGCAGGATGCAGTTAGTTGTCTTTCATGCCATGCTTTCAGCCTGTGTGGATGGCAGCCCTGGACTCCTCTTCCTTTCCTTGCAGCCAGCTCTGTGACCACTGCACCCATCTCTGCTGTGTGACCAGGGAAACTGAGGCACAGGGCAGTGATGTGCTTTGTTACCACAGCAAACCAGTGACATAGCTGAGATCCAGGCACTCAGACCCTGAAGTTAGACTGTGTCACCCCCCTGTGTGGGGCTGGGTTTGCCTGGCCCTGTACCCCTCTGTTGGGGCAGGCTGGGGGCCCTGTGCCCTCGCACACAGCCTGGCCACCCTGCCCTGCCCTTCCAGGCAGCTGTCACCCCGTGATGGATGGCTGCAGAGTGCTCTTCCGCAGTGTAAATAATGTTCTTGGAAAACTCAAAACCATCCCAGCCATTGCCCTGAACTTTAATCTGATCCCAAGCAGGGGCCTTACAGTGCCCAGGGCTCCCTTGTGCACACGGGAAATGGGGTTTGGTGTCGTCTGTCTGTGCCCTTGGGGTGCCAGGTCTGTCCATCCCCTCGGTGGAACAAGAGCAGGTACCTGTGGGGGAGCAGGTGTGAGCTGTGGGGGCTGGACATGGGGTTTGAGGTGGCAGGAGGCAGAGGGATTTTGGAGAACTCATTCCTGGCTGGGAAATGGATTAACAGGGCATTCTCGCTTTGCAGGGGTCTCTGCTCTTCCCATGCTCTGGCTCCCACAGCTGCTCCAGCCTTGTTCCTGCCAGCTGGGGAGGTCAGCAGTGGGACTTGTCACTCCTCAGCAATTCTGAAAATGTCCCCCAGCCTCTCTGGTGACGCTGAGTGGGGTTAATGGGAGCTGACCTTTTTCTGGCTCCCTTCCTCTGGGCACCCTGCTTGTCCTCTGCACCCTTGGTGTCCCATCCAGCTTATTGGAGTGCCTGATTTTTGGGATGCTATAGCTGGGGTAGGGATGATGCTTGATTCTGAAGCAAGCCCTTCCTGTGACCAAATCTCACACCAAAATTTATCTCTGAATTTTGAATTTGGCCACAAGCATTTGGTCTTCTGCAGCATTCAGGGAAGTGCCCAGAGCTTACAGGATTCCTCCAGAATTTTAGGATTGAGGCAAGTCCATCAGATTCAGCCCCAGGTGATGCAAAAGGATCAAGGGGGTCCCCACTGTGGCTCCAGCCAATGGTGGCCACCAGGGATGGCAGTGAAGCACTGGGGTTGGGTGGCACTGTGGGCACCTGTGGCTGTTGTGGGTGGGAGGACACAATCCTGCTGCACACCCTGGGAGCCTGTGGGCTTTCCAAATGTCTGCCTCTAATCCTTGGGGGGCTGCTTAGGATTTACATCTGATTAGAAGAGCTATTTAAAGGCTGCCAGCTGTTGGGTCCGCAGAGGGAAATGGGCTGTTTCCTGTCACTCCTCTTTATCCCAAAACTGGGGGTTTGGGGTCTGTGATGGAGCTGGAGGCTGCTGGGAAGCTCATGCACACTTCTGAGATGAGGTTTGGACTTTGTGGATGACCTGGAGCTGTGCCAAAGGCTATGTTCCTCTTCAGAGGGCTGGGCTGTCAGGATATGTCCCTGGTTGTTCCTCCTTTTTGCCTGACCCTGGGATTGGGATGGAACCTTTCCACACACTGCCTTGCTCATACTTCCCTTAAACACATCATTAGTCTCTTTCTGGATGTTCAAGGTGGGGTTGGATCTGACCTTCCCGTGGGAAGGAAAAGGAGCGCACCATGAATCCCCAGGCAGCAAATTCAGTTGGATTCGGCTGAGCAGAGCCTGGGCTTGTGTTGGATAATGAGCTTTAACTGACCTTGGCTGACCTTGGATGCTGCTCTGAGGGGAAAATACGGTTTGTGATTCAGTGCCCAAACCTGCTGGGGCTGGGGCACCTGGAGCAGGAGTCTGTTTTGGGGAGGGCTTTGAGACTAAATACATGCTAACTGGGACTGTCAGCAGGACCCCTCCCATGCACACGCTTCTTACTACAAAAGGAAGATGTTTGTCTTTAAACATCACAATTCTTGGGAAAAGTGGCATTTGTTGGGTTGTTCACAGAACTCTGATGGAGGACCTGAGGTGCTGTGGTTCTTGGAGCACTGAGGCTCTTTGAAGCCCGTTTTTGAATGTTGTAATGACCATCTGCAGTACTCGTGGGGATGGAGAGGCATCCAAACAACCTTTGGAGAAGGGAACGCTTCCAAATGAAACCTCCACTTCAAAGAAATGTCAAAATGTGGATGCCTCTTTGCAGAGCAGAGCTGCCTTATTTTTTAAATGTCAGCATTTCCCAGAAAACAGCAGGGCCATTCTAGCCCAGCCGGAGCTGGGAGCTGTGTTAGCACTCGGGTGAGACTTTCCTGCCTAAAGTGCTCCAAAGGTGCAAATCTTCCCTGGCAGGAGCCAACAGGATCCGGCAGGTCCCATTCCCAGAGGCCAGGCTTCCTGCCTGCAGGCACCTGGGGCTCCAGCAGCCCACGCTGGGGCAGAGTCAGGCCCCAAGCTTATGGTTATTTTTATTGCCGTGTTTATTACCTCTTAAATTAACCTCCTGGAGGCTGATGCCTTTAAGTGGCAGAGGAGGGACCTTGAGCAGCCTGTTGCTGTTGCGCAAGGTGCACCCTCTGGGTGCAAGGTGTGTGTGTGTGGGGAGATAGAGATGAAAATTCCCTCTGGGCACCTGCCTTGGCTTACGGGCCCCAGACATCCTTCTCACTCCCTTCTTCCTGTTATATATGGGCTGCTGACCTATTTTCTCTCCCAGGGATCTTCCTTCAGGGCTGGCTCTGGAGGATGCCCTGCCCTGAGGTCCATCGGGGACCAGGTTCAGGGAGAAAACACTTGGCAGCTTTCCTACATACCCAGCACTGCAGGGACTCAGGAGCAGGATGGAGAGGCAGAACTTCAGCTAATGGCCGGATGTCCCAAGACCTTTAGTAGTTATTAATATTTTCAGCTAATAAATGGCCCATGACACCAGAGTTATTAATTAATGAGTAGAAGTGCCAAGATTTGGCCCGTGACCAGTTAATAGCTGAGCATAATTGGAGACCTGGCTGTGGTTCACTTGGAGCGATGCTGGTGTCGTGGATCAGCTCCTGTGTGGACCTGGGTGATCCTGCATGTCCTGGTTGTTGTTCCCTTGCTTTCCTGAAGGAGCAGCTTCCAAATAGGATCTTATTTCTCTGCAAATGCTGCCGGAAAGAGATCCCTGTGGCTGCAGTGGCGTTCTCAGCTGCTTGCTGGGGATTTTGGGTACCGATGTGGACTGACCACACTGCAGGGCTGGCCCCGGGCAGTGCTTACAGGGAGGTGTGGTGCTAGGAATGGTGTGGCAGCTCCCACTGACTCATTCCTGGGTGTGTGTTCATGCCGGGCTGGGGGCAGAGCGAGCCCCAGGGCAAGCCCAGCCCTGCAGAAAGTGAATCCTCTTTGTGAATGAGGCTCCTCGTCCTTGCCAGGCTGCTGTTCCTGTAAAGCTCCGCTCTAGGCAGGGTGGGAGCCTGAACTTTGGAGCACCTGGGTGTGTGGAGCAGCTGGCGGAGGCACTCTCCACCTCCTGGGCAAACAGCATTGTCAGAGGATTACTCACGGGGTAATGGCACAGAGGATCCTGGAAATGACAGAGGAACAGAGCGAGAGCTGTTTCTGCAGTGCTGACACCTGGATTTCACAGGCTTCCTGCAGAGATGCATCTCTGAGCTCTCAGGGAGCCCCCAAGCCCTGTCCTGCTCCCTGAACTCGATGCAGGCTCTGCTGAGGACAGGGCTCCCTGTGCCACCGTTCCTCCGTAGGATTTGCTGTACCGGCAGTGAAGATTTCTCATTGGCCATCAGTAATTAACTTATTTTTGTCCTTGCAAGTGAGTGATGGGGATTAACACCCCTCCAAGGGTGCCCTCCAAGGGGAGAGAGAGTACGGGTGGGTGTCAAGGTGAGATTGACTCTCCCAGTGTCCCCTCTCTCCCTGCCAAGTCCCACTCGAGGCGCCTTGTTGACTTCAGTGGATTTTGGATCAAGCCCTCGAACATCAATTATAATGACTCATAAATCATTGCTTGCACCACCTGTTTGTCATGTTTCCACCCACAATAACTATATCAAGTGATTTTAGAAGCTGAGCTGGCACGGGCTGTTTGTCACATCTGGACAGCATCACGGGATGCGGATCTGGCTGAGCTGCTGAGTGTGGTTTTTCCTGGCTGGGGGGTGGAAAAAGCCACAGAAATCCCTTCTGCATGGGTTTGAATGGTTCTCCCAGGATAGCACGTTGAGTCTGGGTGGGTTTTGTGACCCTGTTTGCAGTGGCAGGGCTTGGGAATGGGATCTTAGGTATCCCAAATGTGTGGGGATTGTGCGTCAGGGCTTCATCCATTGAAGGATTGGAAGATCAGGGCCCCTTGTCCTCCAAATCACTACAGAGGTGCCACCTGCCCCATGGCCTTTCACGCTGGGAGTGAACAGATGCCATCCCGGGCAGCAGGGCTGGGAGCAGCCCTAATTTCTCCCTCTCCCAGTCTGCCTAATTTCTCCCTCTCCCTGCAGCCAAAGCCTGAGAATGCCATCACCATCGCCGTGTCCTCGAGAGCGCTGTTCCGCATGGAGGAGGAGCAGAAGATCTACAATGAGCAAGGGGTGGAGGCCTATGTAAAATACCAGCTGGACCATGAGAACGAGCCCTTCCTCCCCGGGGCTGCCTTCCCCTTCGTCAAGGTGAGCATCCACCCGCCTAAGCTGAAGCAGTGCTGTGGTCCTGACCCAAAAATTCTGGGGAGAGGGGAGTGCTGTGGAATGCCTGCATGGGGAAGAGATGGGAATGAGCAGTGTGGCAGAATGGATGTAGCCACAGAGCAAACAGAGGTCAAATAAGCCTCCTGGCAAGTGATGTGCTGCTTCCAGGGCTGAGCAAATGCTGGATTTTGGCAACTGAGCCCAGGAACTGAAGAAATCATCTCTTTGGATCATATTTAAAGTTTGTCTTTAGGGAATGCTCATAAATTTTAAAAAATATTATTATTCTTATTACAATTTATTTATTCTTGTGAATTGGCTGAGTTTAGCCTTGCTGCAGAGTCAGCCAATTTCTAATTTTGACGTATTTAAATGAGGCATTTCAAACTTGAAAAATATTTTCCAATTTCTTCTCCAGTTCCACTGCATTTAGTGCAGCTCTGGGGGCTCACTAGAGCAACCTCTTGCCCGTTCCCAGTGAATAAACTAATCCACTTAGAGAGATTCATTCTGTTTCTGATTGCTTGAGAAATCACTTAACTGTAACTTGGAGCTAAATTATTCTCATTTACTGAACTCAAAACCTTTCATGTTTGAAAATAGAAGAGCAGCTAGGTCGGGTTTTTCCCCCAAAATCAGTCTGTTTTTTCCCAGTTGACGTTGGCTTGGCTCATGGTGTTGGGCCAGATCCCTGGTTTGGGTGAACAGGAGTGGTTTGCTTGGTGAGAGGGGGGTGAGGGCCATGCCTGGGGCTCTCTGACACCCTTGCCCTGGGGTGCTGCAGGCGCTGGAGGCTGTGAATGCTCAGCTTCGAGAGCTCTACCCCGACAGTGAGGAGCTCTTTGACATCGTCCTCATGACCAACAACCACGCCCAGGTTGGGGTTCGCTTGATCAACAGCATCAACCACTACGGTAAGCTGGGAGCAAAGCCATCCTTTGTGTGCTGCCAAGGGACTTTGGGAAGTGTTTTCTCCTGTCTCTCCCTCCCAACCACCTCTCCCAAGTTTCCTGGGTGTTGAGTGGCAGTTGGCTCTGGCTGCCAGTCGTGCTGTGGGACAGCAGGACCAACCTTAGCCCAGTCCTGCTGACTCTTGGGATGCCACAGGGAGAGGCATCAAGGCTTGTTTGGGGAGCACTCGGGCTCACCCTGAGGTCTGTCTGCCCTCAGATCTGTTCATCGAGAGGTTCTGCATGACAGGAGGGAACAGCCCCATCTGTTACCTCAAGGCCTATCACACCAACCTCTACCTCTCCTCTGACGCCGAGAAAGTGAGTGGGGCCATTGAAGAGGGTGAGTCTGGGGTCCAGCTTGGTGGGGGCAACGGGGGGAGCCTGGAGCCCTCAGGGGGTTGGTGCCAGGAGCAATATCCATGTCCCTGGATCGATATACAATTAGAGTCTTCCTCGTCCCACATCTTTGATGCTGCAAAGAGCCTCTAGTTTCCATAGAAATAAGCCTTTTGTTGAGCTCCACAGCTCTTGCAAGGCAAAGGCAAGTGTTTTTCCTCATTAATTCTTGTATGCAAAGGGCGCTTTGTCATCTGAGGATTTGCTTTTTCTGCAGAAGGTCTTGGGGCCAAGCCGCAGGCGGTCCTGGGTGCATTTCCTTGCAGTGTTTGCTTCCAGCCCATCTCGTTTTGCTCTGCTTCTCAACAGATGAGACACAAGGACGGATCCTTGGATAACTGCCACCTCTTGCCTCATGTTTTACCTCCTCAGGGATTGCTGCAGCCACCATTTTCAGCCCCAACAGAGACCTGGAGGTGTCAGAGAACCAGCTGCGGGTGGCGTTTGATGGTGATGCCGTGCTCTTCTCGGATGAGTCGGAGCAGATTGTGAAGGCTCATGGCTTGGACATGTTCTTTGAGCATGAAAAGGCTCATGAGAACAAGCCTCTGGCACAGGTAGCGCTGGAGTGAAGCCAGGAAAAGACTCTGGGAGAGAGACAGCCCGTAGGGATGCTCTCACCTCTGGGAACAAGGCAGACATGGGCATGTGGAATGTGAGGTGGGGTGGGTCGGCAGCAGGATGGCTGTTGTGCAGCCCTTGCTGTCATTTTTGGGAGGAGGAAGGATGATGTAGAGGTCTGCAAAGCAATGTTTTCCTCTTTGCTTCGACAGGGACCCCTGAAGGGCTTCCTGGAAGCGCTGGGGAAGCTGCAGAAGAAATTCTATTCCAAGGGGTTGAGGATGGAGTGTCCCATCCGCACCTACCTGGTCACTGCCAGGAGCGCAGCCAGCTCGGGAGCCCGGGCCCTAAAGACTCTGCGGAGCTGGGGCCTGGAGACAGACGAGGCTTTGTTCCTGGCCGGGGCTCCCAAGGGGCCTCTGCTGAAGAAGATCCGCCCTCACATCTTCTTCGACGACCAGATGTTCCACGTGGAGGGAGCCAAGGAGTTGGGCACCGTGGCTGCCCACGTCCCCTACGGCATCGCCCAGAAGCACAAGCGGCCGGCGCAGGAGAAGCAGACACCCAACAGCAAGTAGTGGAACTGGGTGGTCCTGTGGCTCCTGGCATGGATCTCATCCCGTGTGCCACAACTCCCACTGGGGTTGTGGTCTGTGAAGCGGAGAGTGTTTGTCCTGGGGAATGTGAGTTTATTGCTCAACAGGAGCCGGGTCAGGGGCACGGAAAGCAAGAAGGAGGTTGATGAAATGCTTTTGCCTCTGTTAGTTGGGATATTGGGGCATTGTCCCTGTTCCTCGTTGGACTGGAGACTCCTCTATGCCAGGCATGCCATGAGCCATTTTCCCAGTTTGTCCATGTGCTCTGAGCTTGTTTCAGGCAAAATCTCTCGAGGACGGATCTGCCTTGCGTGGACTCTTTGTGCCAGGCAGGTTTCACTTATTGGCATTTATTTAAAACCCCAGGTAACTCCCAAAGACTTTGACTTCCAAAGCAAATGTTTAGGCTGAACTGGAAAGTTGGGAGCACCCAAAACCTTTCATGCAGCTTTGAAACAAAATGTCCCTTTTGACTAAAATTAAACCATAATATTGTTCCTTTGCAGACCCAGCTCCTACCCCCAAACCAGTAAATATTCAGTGTCTGTCCTTTCACCAAGATTTTGTCAGCTGAACAGCTTCAATTTGAAAAAGATAAACAAAGAATTACATCTTAAAACAAAAAAAATCCTGTTTCCTGCTTGAAGCTTTGAGCTAGTGTATTGTTGGCCCAGGTTTTTATATTTAGGGTTCACACTTGCATGATTTAGCACTTAAAAATAATAATCTCAGTGAGGCATCCAAAGCCCAGCTCGTCCCTGAACTGTCCAGGGGCTGCAGACACATGCCCAGGGCTTGAATTAAGTTAAAAGCGGGCCCTGATATATCTGGGACATCATATGAAGTCCATTTAGGTAAATCTGCAGAGAATTTCAGCCTGGGGATTTTAATTAAAGGATTTTTTTCTCCCTTTCTAGGCTCAGCTTGTATGAGTTGATAATCTTTTTCTCCTCAGCTTCTAAAACCTCTGCTGTTTCCTAAAATAGTCACCTCTGCCAGTGATGCTGTGAGGGAACCAAATCTCCAATTAAAAAAACAGGATGAGAAATCAATTGGGAGAGAAAGTGGTGTGAAAATCACACCACATTTCTGCTCAAAGCCAAGTCCCAAAGGACACTCGTGGAAGGAAAATTTAAAGATTATTTCTTTCTTGTGTGCTTTTTTTCCTTTATTTTTTTCACACTACACCCCACGGCTGAGCAGGAAGGATGCTCAGTATTATCAGACAGTTGTTTTCTACAAGCTCCATGGGCTGAAGTTTTCCAACGTGTGTGACTGCCTTTGGCTCTTTCCAGGGAAGTTTCAGCTCGAACAGTGAGGCTGCAGCTTGAGTTATTGCACTTTTAAGGAATATATAAACAAGCTGGTGATGCCTTCAGTGGCTTGGGAGACTTTTCTCATTGCACTAAATCCTCTCTAGCAGTGAAAAGCAAATTGCACTTTTCCCCCCCAAAAAGCTCTTTGACGGACTGTTCTTTGTGACAAACACCTCAGAGGAAGGTCTAAAATCCAAACAAACAAACAAACAGTTTTATTAACATTCAGGTTTAGAGAAAGGTCTCATCTTTTTTGATGTGAACACAAGATTTTGGTATCTGAACTGGATTTCTGAGACCTTTTTGGCAGCTGGGAGGGGGGGACACAGCCTGGCCTCCCAGTAAACATTTCCAAGGTGTTTCTGAAGATCACATCGTGGAAGCCCAGCCAAGCCCAGCTCACACACAGGAGGGGATGTTGTAGGAGGAATGGAATGGCCAACCAGCCCTTAGGAACAGAGCAGGGTGCCAGTGGGATTGGATAGAGGGTGCAAGCACGGCCACTGGGATGGGTGCTTGCACTGGGTGCTGTGGGAAAAGTGCAGATCAGATGATCCAGAGGCACTGTTGGTGTTGGCAGGGCTGGGCTGGCAGGAGGAGGTGGATGACCTGTCTGGAGGTGCTGTTAGGTCTGGGGAAGGCATGCATTGTGATTTTGGGGCAGAGCCCTGGATCTCAGCAGCTTTCCTGCTGCCTTTCTGGGGTCTGAAGTGCACAGGGGGCTGGATACAAGCTGGAGATAGGGTTTTAGTGACCCTGCTTAGGGTCCTCCTGCTGCCAGGGCAGCATAGGTACTCACTGAGAGATGTGTGTCTCAGGAGAGGGGCCCTAGGTGAGGCAGAACTCCCTTCTCCCCTCCTGAATCCTTCCCCAGTGGGGATTTTTTTGTTCCCACAGTGGCTGCCCTTTTTGCTTTTATCCACATGGCTTCCTCTGTTTTCCTCTCCTCCACCACTACAACTGGAAGACACGGACTTGCTGCTTGTGTACTTTCCCCATGTGATGTGCCCTCGGGCTGGGGGTGTGATGAGGTCCCTGGGATTGGCTCCATGGGCTGGGCACATCTCCCACCCGGATGGGCCAGTGCAGTTGTGCCTTTTGTGCTGCCCTGGCTGACAGCTGGACTTTCCTGCTGTGTGTTGTTGCTGTGGGTTTCACTTCATTGTCCTCCAAGTGTTTTTTTGCCATGTTAATGAAATCCCTCGGGGTGTTTTTCTGTAATAAACTGTGTTGGTCCCAGGCTGGCTCTCTGTCATCTTTCTCACAATGAGTATTTCGGCTGTCTGGGGTCCCTGCTTGGGACCTCCCAGGTTTAGGGTGATAGGGTGGGGGGTGATGAGAAGCTAAAAAGCTTTTTGGGATTTAAGAGAATTCAGAAAATGTAATTAAAGCAGCTACTTTGGAACTGGAGACCTCTGGGAGAGGTGGGATTCCAGACTTGAAATGTGTGGTGATAGAACCACCTCCCTCTGCTTCGTGAATGGCTTTTGTGGAAACCTGGACTCGTGATGAAGCCCTGGATAAAAATACAGTTTGGCAGGAGACTTTTGTCAACTTGATCTTCTCCAAGCCAACAGGTGGGAGGCAGCAAAAGCTTAACAGAGGAGATTTATTGCTGCTGAAGTACCGGGTTTATCCGAGAAGCGACACTGCAGTTCTGGTGTTGACTCCTCCCTGTCAATAAGGGGAACAGATGGGTTAAGGGGAAGCAACAAATTCTCCATCCATCACCAAATATAGCCAAGGAATGTCCATAGGCCCCAGGGCAGCATCCCTGCTATGGGTGTTCATTTAAGGGATGGATGGCCCTCAGCAGAGAGTGTTCTTGCTTGCTGGAATGCCTTCTCCCAGCCCATCCCCAATCTTGCATGTTCCTCCACCAGATGCCTGGAGGAAAAATCAAATTCCAGCACAGATTCCAGCCTGAGTTGCACCAGTGAAAGTCCAGGTGGATCCATCCAGTTCTGAGAGGCCAATATGTCCATGCCAAGGCCAAGAGCTGCCTCTGAGGCAAAGAAAACCCCAAGTCCCTGATTCTGAGTGTTAATACTGGGGCCAAGGAGCCAACGGGTCATGGAAGGACATGGGCCAAGGGTGTGCAGTGAAGGAAGGGGGAGGTTTGTGCAGGTGGGTCTGGGATGCTTTGTTGTTGCTTTGCTGCAAGCCTCAGGTTTTGTTTCTGTTGCCTGTTTTCCAAGCTTTTTCCTTCACCAGGCGTTGCAGGGCTTTGCAGTTAGAGTGCTTTGAGATAAAGCCCATGGAGGAGGAGAAGCGGAGGCAGAGCTGATGGGGAATTATGCTGCCACTTGGCAATTGTCAGTGCAGATGTTCCCGAGGTAATCATGGCCTTGAATAGCAGAAACTGCTTTTCACAATGAATTCAGGATTTAACCCCAAGAATTTGTGGGGTGTCTGGGTGAGGGTGTGACACCCCTGATGACCAGCTCTATGGAAGAGAGGTCAGGCAGAGGATGGACTCTGCTCTCCTGGTCCTTCATGTGCACCAGGTAAATATGACACCTCCCTGCCTCAGTTTCCCTATCTGTGACTGGTTCGGTTGGAAGGGACCTTAAGGACCATCTAGCTCCAACCCCTCTTCCATGGGCAGGAACAGCTACCACTAGAGCAGATTGCTCAGGGCCCCTTCCAGCCTGGCCTTCAATGCTTCCAGGGATGGGGAATCCACAGCTAATGAATGACCCAGAGGGAATGTCAGATCTGAAGGATGACTCCAACTCCTTGGGATGGGAAAGCAGAAATCCAGGAGTGCTCTGAAGTGCAGTGGAACCCTGTGTCTGTGCAGGTCCCAGTATGTAGGGGCCATGCAGATACAAGTCTGTCCTGACAACCTCATGGTGTTGGCCATGAGGGGTCCCAGGTGGGAACTCCACTCATCCCTGCAGCACATTTAGCTTTAGCTCCTTTCTGGACTGTGAAATAGGTGCTAACAAATGCAATCAGGGACCTGCAGCCACCCCAGGAGGATAAAATGTCAGGGCAGGAGACCTGGTGACAGAAACACCCAGAGTTAGAAGAATAGATAAGAGAACCTGGCAACAAGAGAACAAGCAAAGGGCACTTGTTATCAGTGCTAATGGGGCCGTGCCAGGATTTGAATAGCCTGACCATCTCGTTCCTTCGACACCGCTATTTATAGCTGTGTTTGCTGATGCCTCTGTCGCTGGTGCCTAAAATGGTTCCCCTGAGTGCACCCGGGGCTGGGCTCAGCCACCCCGTGCTGCCGAGGCCACCAACATTGAGTCATGGGGTGTGTGTGAAGCCGCTCATCACCCCAGTGACGGAGGAAACTGGCGTCTCCTGCTGCCAAGAGGCAGCTCCACACTGGCCCAGCTCCTTGGAAGAAGCACCAGATGGTTTCTCTTTATGGCCTGGCCCCTCGCCAGAAGGAGTCGGTGGGGTACATAGACCCACCTTGCACTTTGCTTCTGCCTTGCCCCCAGGACTAGGAATTGTCTGGCTCTGACAGGGAACCATCAATATTCACAGCTTGGTGTTGGTTGTTAAGGCAGCTGTGGGATAGCTCTGTGGGAAGAGCTTCCACCCACACTGTTGGGAACAACCCTTTGGTTACTGGGCTGGAGCAGCACCGAGAGGGCAATGATCTTGTAACTGCAGAGAAGACGCTCCCCATTCCCTGCCTGGAGATTCCCCTTTTAAAAAACTGCCTCATTTTCCCAGTTCTGCCCAGACCAGTGAGCAATGGAGGCGGAGATCTCTCTGTCCTGGCATTTTCCCATTCCTGCAGTGAAGCTTCTGTTACCAGGGCTGCACTTCAAAGCTTCCCTGGCAGCGCTGTGCCGGATAGGACTGTGCCATAATCCCCCAGGAAGCAGAGGAGAGGAGGGGGTCTCAGCACCTTAAGGGGGTACAAGAGAGCTGGAGAGGGACTTTGGACAAGGACATGGAGTGACAGAACAAGGGGGAATGGATTTAAGCTGAATGAGGGTAGATTTAGATTGGTTATTAGGAGGAAATTCTTCCCTGTGAGGGAGGTTTGGCACTGGAGGATAAATGAGGGAAAATTTGCTCCAAATGCCTTATGAGGGAAGCCTGGCCCTGTTGGCCCCACTGGCCACACACAGCACTGGCTTTTGGGCTGCGTGTGGTGGGAATTGAAGCACAGGTGGATGTGATCCTGTGCGCTGGAATTCCTACCCATCCCGCTCCCGCTGGGGATGCACTTACCAAAGGGAATGGGGGGTGGCCTTGTTTCCGCTGCCACAGCTGTGGGGACAGGGATGGGGACAGGGACAGTTGTGGTGCTGAGCAGGTGCCACGAGAGGGCGTGAAGGGCTGTGTGGCACAGCCACAGGGTGACACTGTGGCCGGTGTCCCCCTCTTTGGCGTTCTTCGTGGGCCACCGTGCCCCAAGTGTCATTGCCACCTTCCACAGTGCAGCCTGGTGCTCTTTCCCCTTCAGGTATGTGTTTGGGAAGTGTGTGAACGAGCATCTCTGCCTCAGCACAGCCCTGGGGGACACCTTAGCCCCCAGCTGCTCCCCAATCCACCACTTTGCGGGGTATGGCCCCCATGGGGAAGGGCAGCTGCTTGAAGCCCACCGAGCTGGGCATGGAGAGGTTTTCCTCAGTGCCAGTTCTGGGTCGGGGCATATAAGTGCCACTATGTCAAGGCTGCCAATTCTGGCACCTTGTCACCCAGGGTGACCGGGCTGGGGGTCGTGGGGCCACCCTGCACAGCCCAGCCAGGGCAATGGGGGCTTGTCCTGCTGGCTGCACAAACAGGCTCCCGCTTCCTCGGCAGCCGGGCGGCCTCCTCCAGGTGCGGCTGGGAATCATTAGGAGCTCTCCGCGCCGGCTGAGTGTGGGAACTGGAAGAGAAAGCTGGAGAGAGGCCTTCTTTCATCTCCCCACTCCCTCCTCCCCCCGCGTCTGCCAAGCCTGGCTTCCTTTTGAATCCTTTAGCTTGTGCCAAGCGAGGGAGAAGGGGAGGGGGGGAAGAAAGAGAAAAAAAGAAGAGGAAAAAAAAAAAACCCCAACCACAGGAATGCGTCCAGGGATCTGGCTTCATTCAGGCTGCTGAGCCCTGAATACCCCAGCTTCACTCAGGGAGCCAGAGGGAGGGTGGCCGTGGCCGCACCCGCCATGGCAGCAGTGGGAAAACAAATAGGGAAGTGGCATTTGCTGTTACCACAGTGACTGACAAAGGAGGTTGGAGAAGAGGACATGACCACATCCCTGCCATGGCACTGGGGATGTATGAGGGAGCTCCCCTGGGTCAGGGTGCCCCAGGTCCTCTGGAGGGAGCAAGGGATCCCACGTCTGAGCAAAGTGCAGCCACAGTTCATCCCAGCAAAGGGACGAGGTCCCCAGACAAATGCCCATGTGCCAGGCGCATCCCTCCATACAAAGGTGACTGGCAGGGAGGGCACGAGAAAAGGCTGGGAGCCTTTTCTCCAGCACATCAGAAGAATGTTTTCTGACTCGCTGCCGACTTTATTCCCAGCAAATTAATCATTTCCTCTCGTTGCAAGAGCACTGGACTGTGTGAGTGAGCATGTATGTGTGTTGGTGGCTCCCATTGCCCTTCCAACCACGTTTCCCCCCTCCCAGAGGGTCTGTGCTGCAGCCTTCCTCTATCCTTGTCCTCAGCTGGGCTTCTTCCAGCTGCGTGTAGCTGTCGGATTCAGCCCAGCTGTGCCGGCCGCTGCCTTGGGAGCATCCCGGCGGGAGTGCTGGGCCCGGCTGTGAACTGATGATGCGAGTGCTGGAGGTGGCGAGGAAGCGCCTTGGGTGGTGAGGAGGGAGGCGCAGCTCCAGGAAGGAGCTCATTCTCTCTTGGCTTTGCAGCCGCTCTGGCAGCACGCTTGGGGAAACGGGAGAGAGAGCGGCGAGGAAGCACCAGGGGCAACCACCAGCACACGGCGGCCTCTGTACTGGAGACGTGAGGCAGCTCCTGGACAAACCCAGCGCAGGATGGAAGCACTGGCCACGCCAGCAGAGCTCCTGGCATTTAACCTTGCAGTGAGTGGTATGTGGCACCCGAGTCCTTGCACAGCTGTACATGCTCACATGAGCTCCTGCACACGCACTTGCTGCTCCTCTCCGTGTTGGTCGCTCTGGGGCTCTCCTTCCCTGCTTGGATAACAGCACTGCTCCGATGGCTGCAGCATCCGCAGGCCAGGGGATGGGGCTGTCTCTGCCTGTGGGATGTAACACACCAGTGCCATGGGAGGGCCTGTGGATGCTTCCCGGTGTGAAAAATGGAGTGAGATTTGTTGGGAGACTTCAAGGCACAGCGAGGCAATGGGAAAAACCAGTATTCGTGGGAATAGCCATCAGCTCGAGGAGGTGGGAAAGGGATTAAAGAGAAAGGAGGAATTCCAGCTCTTTGGCAGGACCTGTACTTCTCCAATACAAAAGCAAATGGGGAAACTCTTAAATAAATCGACTTTATAAAAATGCCCCTTTGTTTTACCGCCTCACCTTTTCAGGAGGAAAAATCCATGGCACCTCTGTGCCTCCCCCTGCGTGTTCATTCCCATCGCCTGGAAGCCATTCCCACACCACCCTGGAAGCTTGTGGGGGTGCCCACGTGCTCCTCGCAGCACAGACACCTCTCCCCAGTTTGGGCACACACTACTGGCATACAGTACCAGGCAATCTCCTGAGAACACCATCCACTCCCCCAACAGCATTGTGTTTTGTTCCTTGTTTATATCCCCGGGGTGGTGCCACAGGTGGGCAATTGTTCCAGCTGACAGCCTGAAAGGCAAAGAAACAAGATTTAACTTCCTGCTATTCAATTAGAGAAAGTGAGCATTCAGCAGCAGCTGCTGGATGCTGGCGGGAGATGACCCACCCCCGCCGCGGTGGGCGCGGGGAAAGGGCTCCTCGGCAGGAAAGCTGCTGCTGCCCTGGGCACGGCGGCTCCGAAACTGCTCCAAAGACCTTCTGGCTGTCAATGCTCTCTGCCAGGTTTGTTTTTTGAAAAGAGATTGCCTGATCAAAGCAGCCGCGTGGAGCGCAAGTCAGATGAGGAGGAGCTGTTAGGAGGCAGCCTGGAGAAAAGGAGGCTCAGGGGGGACCTTCTCCATCTCTACAACTCTCTGAGAGGAGGGTGGAGGCAGGTGGGGATCTGTCTCTTTTCACAGGTAACATGTAACAGGACCAGAGAGAACAGCCTCAAGTTGTGCCAGTTAAGGCTTAGATTGGATATTATGGAAAATTTGTTCCCTGAAAGGGTGTTCAGGCATTGGCACAGGCTGCCCAGGGCAGAGGTGGAATAACCATGCCTGAAAGTGTTCCACTTGAGGACGTGGCTTAGTGGAGAACACAGCAGTGGTGGGTTAATGGTTGGACTCAATTTTAAGGGTCTTTGCCAACTTTAATATTTCTATGAGTCTGTGATGATCATAGAGGTATTTTCCAACCTTTATGACTCTATGGGAAGCACCAGTGTGATGGGGAGGGGGACACCCAAAGCAGGGAGCAGCCATGCAAGGAGAGAAGGCCAGGACCTGAAGTGCTGGAGGGAGCAGCAGCAGCACGGCTTCCCCCCAGAGCAGCCTGATCACTCGCCCTGAACTCTACATGATCCCTGATCCTGGGGCATCTCTGCCAGATTGCTGGTGGCTTTGGAAGTCCTTTGGATGTGTGCTTCCCTTTCTCTGTGTTGGAAGGGACAGGGAATGATCCCCTTCCCTGCTGAATGGGGACTGGAAGCTTCCTTGTCCCTAGTTCCACAAACTGGGGCTCCCTCACCAAGGCTGGCAAGGGAGGAGTAGGAGTGCACACTCCTATGAGCTGCATGTTGGAAGGCTCCATCTTCCCCTGCACTGACTGAGCTCTCTCTGAGGCACCTGCTCATCAGAGCCTCATGGAAACCCCTTGTAGTGCCCAGGCTGCTGTGAGGAGCCACTGGGTTTCAGGGTGTCTCTGTGCCAGCAGCCCAAGGCTATTCCTGCTCCATTTTCTTTCCTCACTCTTCCCCTTCTGGGTCTGATCCAATGGGAGTAGAGTCCCCCACTGCCTCCTTTCCCTGTCCCTTCCCTGTGCCATCTGTCCCCTGCACAGCAACAACCTCACTGGTGGCGTTTCTGCTAAAGAGCCCTTCGTGCACCTCTTAGCTCTCTATTTTTAATCCATCTGTTTCCACAGACTCGGAGTGTCTTCCAAGCTGGTTGTGTTCACCAGGAATACAGCTGGAATCCGTTTCACATTGCTGCACCAAGCCACATGCACACGGAGATCTTCACATGCCTACACGCTCGCCGGCTGCCGTGCCAGACCTCTCAGCCCTGTCACCCTCCCCGATCGGGAGGGTGGGACCCAGCTGAGCTCAGCACCTCGCACGAACATCACATCAGGTCTCCCTCCAGACCGGGAAGGTGACACTGCAGCCAAGGCAATCAACAGCAATTAGCCCTTTTGGGAACTCGACCTGAAGAGCTGCACAGGCTTTTTCCATGCATGCCAATCGCTCTTCCTCTGCTCCTTTGGAAGTGACGTGAGTTGGACACGCCAAACCACTGGTCGTGTCTGAGCAGAATTTGGTGCCTCGTGTCATTTCCATGAAGGCTGAGGGCTGGAGGGCAGTGTCTGTGAATGTTAAAGGCACTTGTGTACCCAAGCAGCGAAGGCACATGCTGTCATTGCCTCTGCAGTGCCATCTGGCCAGCAGCAACGCAGCTAGAACCCGGGCTGTGCGCAGAAGAACATTTTACAACAGAAAGCAATTAACTGAATAAAGCCCTTTTTAAAATCCAGTAATTAAAAACAGTCCCTCCCCCTTGTTTTCCTTTTAAGCTGAAAGTTGCTGTTTACTCATTTGCTTTACAAAGTGTGCCTTGTTGTGGCTTCAGAAGAAATGAAAGTTTGAAGTGGTTAGAGAAGAAAGACTTTGGGGCTGGTGCGTTCCAGGCAGGGTGGAGGGGCAGGGGCTCTCCAGCCAGGCTTGTTTGTATTTGTTCTTGTCTACTCACAAGATCGCTAAACACACATTTAACAAGTGGTGGAACTGTCTACCAGCCTGATCTCTCCCAGGGTTCATGAGAAGAGGCCTGGCACATTAACATTGCTGGGGGAAGGGGAGGGGAAGAACAGGCCTTTTGAAGGGTTGGTGTTTTGGGGCTGAGCAAGGGAAGGGCTCCTTGTGCAGGCCAAGTCCCAAACAAAGGCATTGTGTTCCTCGGAGCCTTGGGGACTGGCCTCAAGGGAAGGCCAGGACCTCAGTTCACCAGCCATGGGTTTTCCCATCCCAGCTCCTCTTGTTGCTTGTGCAGCCTTAAGGCCATCCAAGTCCTTCCAGAGGCCAGAGCTGGGAGCAGCGCTGGCACCTCCGGGCTTGGCTTATCCTGTCCCTGACAGCAAGAGCCAAGGAGCCCAGGGCTGCAGTGGTCACGGCGACTATCCTTGTCTGCATCACCCCCTCTGGATCCAAAACACCAGAGAGGAGCAAACTGGTGTCAACAGACAGTAAGTCTCCAGGTTCTCTCTGTGTAGCCACAGGGAAGCCCTGACCTCAGTTTGGGCTCCTAGATGAGCCAGTCATCCTGTCTGAGAGCAGGGCTGGTGCAATATTAATTATCACTCATTGTAGCTTCTCTATAAAGCGAGTGCCCAGTGAAGCAGCATCATTATGGGTGGGGGAACTCAGGAATATCAAGGGTAGTTGGGACTAAACCACAGGCAGTGTCTGATACTAAACCATCAGGATACACTGCTGATTCCAGAGCGGGAAGGTGATTCTGTCCCAGGCTATCCTTCAGCCCCACTGACTTGGGGACCCAGTGACAGAGCAGCCTTACACCTGACATCCACACTGTGACATCCAGCCTTGCCCTGGGCATGGGCTCAGGGGCACAAGCACCATCTTTTGCAGAGACAGCAGCACCTCTGAGGTGTCCCAGCCGTGAGCTCGGCAGCTGCAGCCTCGTGGGGCCCCATCCCATAGGATTTGCAGGGCTGAGCTGCATTCCTGGCCACAGCAGGGCCAGGCACAGACCTGCCGCGGGGCAATAGGTGTGAGGACACGGCTGTGCCAGGGTGGAGAGGGCAGCGCCGAGTTTCAGTCAGGCCCCGAGCAGATTCAGCCCTGTCCCTGCCCAGGGAAGGGTGAGGCCATGGGTTTGTGGGAAAATGTTGTTTTTCCCTCCCCTGGACTGCCCGTAGCAGTCGGCTGGGCCGGCTCTAGATTGCGTGGGCCGGGGAAGTGGGGGGGAGTTTGCAATTGTAGTGCCTCTGGCTTGGAGCAGAGCCACAGCAAACAATCCTCTCCTGGCTGCGCTCCAGATCTGACAAAACACGGAGGTGATATCGTATTCATATGTACACACTTTCATCCCAAATCACCTCCCGAAAGCCCTGCCTGGTTCTTCTGCCTGTGATGAATCCCTCTGCTGAGCCACAGAACAAGACAGCCTGTCCACAGCACTGCAGCCAGGAATCCTGTCCAGCATCCCTGCGAGGCCTCTGCTTTTGAAATTACAGCTGTGGGTCTGGCAGCCCGTGGTGGGACCTGAGGTTAGGAGGTGATGTTGACTGAAGATGTGTGGACAGGGCATTCCAGGCATGCACGGGGTTAAATCAGAGGTGTCAGTTCACGGGGAGGTAACAGATAAGTCCTGCTCCTTGCTGCCTCTGGCTTTCCAGAAGCTTTGCCCTCCCTCCCACATTCCAGCTGCTGCAGCTTTTCACAGCTGGCCGCTCTCCTGGGACATTTCCCAGAGCTGAGAAGGAGGGAGGGCAGGGAGCAACGTGGTCCCAGCATGGGAGGGGGGTTGGGGGCTAGCTAACCATCACTCCTCCAGGGAAATTTAGATGGGAGCCCTTCACCCCCAAGACTGGGCTGGCACAGGCAAACTTGGGCAATCCCAGGTTCCTGGCAGGGATCCACCCTCAGCCCTGGCCCGGAGAGTTTTCCCTGCTGCAGGGAAGGGACATCAATCTTTGCAGCTCACTTATTCCTTGGCCTCTGAAGCAGGGTAGCCAATTAGTGCTGGGTGTGATGGATGGCTTAGCCCCGTCCTCGTGACACCCATCCTCTGGAAACAGTTCCCACCATGGAGAGGCACAGCCAGCTTGAGCAGGGGACAGCTCTCACCAGCCTCCTGAGAACCAGAGGGTCTCACAGGCGTCCAGGGGGCAGGGACAGGCACTGCAGCAATGCTTGCTGAGCTCTCAGAGTTCAAACAGCCCTGAGCATGGAGCCAGGCTTGTTAATTCAGGGTTTTGAGAGAGATTTGCTCTGATAATTCTGTGGCTTGGCTGTGGCAAAGCCTGCAGCTCTGCAGGGAAGAGCAGTTCAGTTCTGGGCAAGGGTTGGTCTGTGGCTCTGCTCTTGGGGTCAGTGTGCCGTGGGAATCGCCTGCACCCAGTGAGAGACAAGAATGGGCAATCATAGAGGTATTGCACACCCAGAACCCCCATTTCTGCATCCTCTGAAACTCCATCATGCACCCATTGCCCACTGCGGGGGAGGTCTATCTGCTCCTGCCCTGCAGGACACGAGGGATGCTCATCCAAACCCAGCTCTCCTCGCACTCAGCTAAGTCCATTTAATCCTTCCCTGTCGTCTCCACTGAACTGACCCATGAGGGGGCTCAGCACCATCTCTGCTTCAGCTGGTTTGGTTCAGATGGCCCTCACAATCCCCCTGGGATCACTGGGGGCGATTATAAACGACTCTCCAGGAGCACAGACTGGAAAATGGATCCGATTACAGGAGAAGTGGGTTTCGGGGCCCCTGCTCTGTTCATAATGAAGTGTAATCCTAGAAAAACATGTTGCCAATTACACTTCAATTGAACCCAGATAATGACGCTTAGACAAGGCCCAGAAAAGATGGAGTCTGGACAGTGAATTCCTTTCTAATGGAGAAGAAAAGTGTTCCTCCGTGGCAGGTCTGGGCTCCGCTTGGTTCAGGCTTACTGTGATATGAGCAAGAGCCTGAAATAACCAATCTCAAGATCCCATTTAAATGGATTTATCAGTGGAAAGAGTATTAATCTCTCAAAAACACATGTTTATGGGAAGTTTGTTTTGGAGATATATGTGTTCCTAACTGAAATCACTTTGGAAAGGGAGGAGGAGTTATCTCAAAATGGCTAAAATAACAGTTTTCTAATTCTTCTGGTTCAAAGTAACTTCTCCTTTGGAAATGTAAGCTAATAACATCTCGGCTTCTTGATCACTTTTGATAGTGAAAACAAAACACCAAAATTAGAGAAAGAGTGCTGTGACCTAAAGCAAACGTTTCACCCTCTTTTTCAGTTTACAAGTTCAGTCTCAAAAGCTGATCGGGGGGGGG
>VXBA01004356.1:298019-312971 GCA_013399895.1 Serilophus lunatus | reverse complement strand
GGGGGGGGGGGCCGTGCCTTGCTCTGCCCCATGTGCTGGGCTTGGGCAGGCGTGGGAGAAGGGCAGGCAGGAGCTGGGATTTGGCTTTTCCGGAGCTGCTGGGGAGGTGCTGGGGAATTGCAGACACCTTGGGGTTGGCGGGTGCAGCGTGGGTGAGCTGGCAGAGATGGCTGAGGCAGATAGAGAGCACCCGAGGAGGCCACGGGAGACGAGTGGCGGAGTGGCTTGGCTGGCCCGAGCGGTGACGGGCTGTTATCGCCGCCACGGTCTTTGCAAAAGGCTTTGGGAAACCCACGTGTTGCCAGATCTCAGCGCTGATTATTTTTTTCAAAATAAAAGGCATTATTTTCGTACTGGGAACCTCCAGCGCTCTCTCTCCTCCCGTCTCTCTCTCCCACACGCACACGTTTTTGCTGCCTTGGGGGATTTCAGCAGCGCAGGGCTCTGAAAAACAGACTCCTACCTCCTTCCCGTGAGTGCAGGGAAAGGGAGATGCTCTCTAGATGTTGGGCTGTGCGGGTCAAAGTTTCCAGCGTTATGGAATGAGACATGAAAACAGCAATTCATCCCAGTGTCATAAACCCTAAAGCTGGGCTTTGGCCCGTTTGTTTTACAGGGTAGGTGTCAAATGCTCTGGCAGCGCCTTGAGCTGGCACTTGAAGACGCTCCAAGGCTGTGGGAGCGTGGCAGGGGGCCGAGCCCCCGGCGAGACCACCGTGGCACAGTGCCGGGGTGCCGAACCCACCCCAACGCCTCTGAGTGTGGTGCCACTGCTGCCATCCCAGCCCTCGGCCGTGGCCACTGATTAATCCCAGTCGAGGGCCCTTTGAGCGGCGTCCTCAAACAGCACTGTGCTTCGAATAAGCTGGTTTCCATCTGAATCATAAGCCTCCAAAGTGCCTGCGCCGCGCAGAGCCGGGCAGACATGTGTGTGCGTGTGGGGCTGGATGTTGATTTTTCCCTGAAACAACTCAAGGCTTTATCAGTCCCATCTCTTTCCCACGGTTTTCTGTTGCCAGTGAGGTCACTGGTCCCTTTAAACTGGGGCTGAGGCCAATGTGCAGCGGGTGGAAGGGGGGCCGTGGGCAGGAGGGGGGGGACATGAGACGGTTCACACAGNCGCGTAATCCGTCACTCCCGGGAGATGGTGGCTCATTAACCCATTACCCGGGAGGTGGGGACGTGCCTGGAGAGAGCCAGCGAAGGAGAGCCGGGGGTGGGAGAAACAGAGCGGACAGGGGAGGAGCCGTGCGGGGCCGGAGCAGCGGAGCCCGGGTAGGGACAGCACTTGCCCCGAGCACGGTGGGGAAGGACGGCGGCGGCCACCGGGGCCACGCGTGGGGCAACCTCGCCGAGCGCACCGGACTCTCCCCCCGCCAGGATGAAGCGGCTCTGCGAGGAGAGCTCGTCCGACACGGAGTCTGACGGCACCATCGACGTGGGCCGGGAGGAGGAGTACAGGTGAGGGCAGGCTCCGTCCCACGCGGGTTTTGGGGTCCCGGCACCGCGCAGGGCGCTGGCGGCAGCTCCCCGCGAGCTGCTCGGGGCGGCAGCGCTCGGCGCTTGGGGGGCACGGCCCGGGAGGGCACCGGGCTCTGCCACAGGGCACGGCACGGCACGGCACCGGCTCCCCCCACGGCCGCACTGAGAGTTCCCTGGCATCTCTCTTACCGCCCAGGCTGGTCCTGCGTGGGACTAGCAGGATCCCCCCAGTGTGCTGATGTAGGTTGGTGCTGGCGATGGGACTGACCCAGCAAGAAGTCGCGGTACAAGTGTTATTAAAGACGTGTCAAGAGCTGATCGCATTCAAGAAAATACCCATTAATGATATAGCGTGGTGGCCTTTGCCTGCCAGCTGGGAGAAGGGCAGCGGGAGCCTGGCTGCAGGTCTCTGCACCCCGAGATGGGGCAGCTCCCCCAGAGCAAAGGCATCCACCAGCTGCCTGATACCGCTGCAAACCCTGCAATCCGAAGACTCTCAGGGAATGTGGAAGAAACCAGGAGGTTTTGCATGAGAAATCAGGAGGTTTTGCATGAGAAACGCTTCTGCTCTGCTGATGCATTCGTAACGCACCAGCTGGGGCTGTGATGTGTTAAGGGAGCAGCGGAAGGCTGCCCCTGTGCCCCTGGGCATCGCTGTTCCCGGGCTCTGTCCCGTCGCTGCTGAGCTGCTGTTTCAGCTGAGGCTTTGCTGCTTGTGAGGGAACAGTGAGGACAGGACCCGTGTATAGTTCCTCGGGAGATGTTCCTCAGGTTTTTCTGCACTTCCCTGGGCTGCAGTTCTGCTGGTAAAGGGCATCCCCAGCGCCACTTGCAGTCATGTTCCCAGGCTGTATCAGCCCTTGGTGGGCATGCCTCGGTTCTGAGGCTGCAGACGGTGCAGGGGATGAAGGAAAGGCTGTTATTTGTTCTCATCCAAAAATCAGCTGCTTTTGAACTCTTGTTTGAGTAGCAGAATATCCTCCTCCCTCTGCATCCAGCAATTAATTCATTCCCTCTTGCTGCCTGATATCCTGAGTGGAGAAGCCGCCTGCCTGGTGCCCAGCTCAGGTTCTCGTGGGACTAAATTCATGAGTCTGCTTCTGATACGGTCGCAGCAGAGCTGGGCATGTCCCACTCGATATGTCCTGCAGAAATTCCCTGACCCCTTATGCAGTTTCTAAGTGCATCAATATTTAATCTGCTTTCCTACTGCAGATGAAATGTATCTCACCTCTTCACATCAGTGCAGGACACTGAGTCTATAGTACCCTGAGGGATAAAATATTGGAATTGTCACAATATTTTATTTCAGTGAACAGTAATGATGAACTTTTAATCTCTCTCTGGTGCTGCTAATGTGTTTGTCTTCTTGAGCCAGTCGTAGAACCAGGCTGGCTGCGATCTGTTGGTATTTGTATATGTGTATGTTGTTCCTCATGTAACGCAAATGCATGTCCAAAAGAGCTGTTCCTGCCCTGATGAGGTTACACCCCAAGTAATGCCATCCTGCATGGGATGCTGGTGGATCCGGGAAAATCAAACACTTCCAGGTGGGGAGTGAGGAGGAGTGATTAGAACAGAGGGCGGCAGTCGGGCTGCCTGGCCGGGGTTCCCAGCCCATTACCCATCGGTTGAGTGGTTTGGGCAAACCAGTTTCCCTGTAGTGTGGAGATGAGTCACACCGGGTGTGAAGCTTGGATCAGTGTGTAGAGCAAGTTTAGGCTCCGGGGTCACTGGAGAAGTACAAGATGCCACCTGGTATACAGCCAAGGTTGTGCTGTAAATGATAAAATTAAGTCAAGAGAAAGACAAATTTTCATCATCAGAGAATATACTTATGCTATCTTTTATGTGGTTCTAGTCTGTCAAACATATTTTTAAAATACATTTTGCAGTAATCTGGGTCCTGATATCCACATCTGGAACTGCAGCTCACAAAGAGCCAACGTGTCCAGACTGCTCTGGAAAGACAGTTTCAAAATTCACTGTTCCTCCTTGAGTGCCTACTCTGCATTCCTGCACTGCCAGGCGAATTCAGGGCCTATCCCCTGCATGTACAACACTCCAGTGTCCACATACAGCCCGTTTTCATATCATATGTGTGTCTGTGTATGCTGGCAACACATGTTGGTACTTGTGGAGTGAGCCAGCACCTCTGCTCCGAGAAAGCCCACCCAGCAGACATTCAAATAGGATACCTGCATGTAGATGAGCAGAGCAGGCAGTAGAAGAACATGTTATTTCGTCTGATTGTGTAAAACCACTTCTGAAAGCACTTCTTGGGCCTAACAAAATGTATTTTTAATAGGCTGAGTTTGGTCTAGTTTTCAGCTTGCTGCAGACAGCACTGTCTGTGCAGGAACATCATTAATAGGCTCCTATTAAAATGCTTCGTCAAACTGAAAAACATTTTGTTTTGATGGTGTGAACCCAAGTACCCCTTTCCAGATTTGTATGTCTGACACACACTCCAGTCCCTCTGTGCTGGGCTGGCCAGGGTTGCAGACATTGTGTTCACATCCCTTCACCATGTTTCATAAGGCTCAGAAACAGCCCTGAGCCAGCCCCACTTTCCAGAGGGAGAAATCTTGCTTGGGGGAGGTAGAAGGTGGCTCAGCTGGCCTCCCCTGAAGCCAAGGGGTCTTGCTCCAGGGAGTTTCCCATGCCCAGTTATCCATCATTATGGAGACTTCACCTCTGTGGGGGCCTAAGGGTTGAACTTTGCCTCCCGTGCATGTCAAGTGCTGACCTTTGGTGTCTTCAGCTCCACTTGTGCCCACCAGGCACAGGATGGTGTGTGGGGCCCTTTTCCTTAGCCTGTCCCCACGATGTCCCTTGTCCCTTGTGCAGAGCTGGTCCTTGGGGCTGTCAGCCAGCAGGCAGGGTCCCTGATCCGTCACCTCCTGCCAGGTGTTCCCCACACCCAGGTCCTGGCCCTCCTCTGTCTGGTTCAGGAGTTTCCTTGCATTCAGAACATCACAGCCCACCCCAAGAATTGCGGCTTGGGAAGCAGCTCTCCGGGAAGCCCTTCAGAAACCACATCAATGCTGCTGCTGGCCTCACCCTGAGGAGCAGCCAGCCCTCCCTGGGTGGGAGCTCAGATCCATGCTCCTGCTATCGCTGCTCTGAGATGCAAAGCCCTGCAGACAGGGCAGGCTCAGACATGAGAGCCGGGAGGTTCACACATGGGGAAAAAAAAGGACACGACTTCAGAGCTCAGATCACTGCTTTTCCAGCCCTGTGGCACAGGATGAGATTGAAGGAGAAGTGAGCCTGGGAACGGATGGACAGTTTGGGACAGAAATCTGTCCCAGGCCGGCAGGAGACTCTTGGAGGGGAGAGGGTGGGATTCGAGTCTGTTTGGCTCCCCATCCCCAATTCCTGAGCTCTGTGTTGTGAATAAAAATGAGATGGGAACCACAAAAGACATTTTTTTGGGGCGGGGGGGTGGTGGTGGTGGTGGCGAAGCTGCAGATGGCAAATGTGTGTAGAGCATATGTGCAAGAAATGATTCCCCCTTCTTCCTTTCCAGCCATGTTTCCAGGTCTGTGTCTCCCTCTACAACATCCCAGATACAAGCCAGGAAGAAGAGGAGAGGGGTGAGTGTCATTTACAATGACCAGGGTGGCTGTACTGTGTCCCCTAGGGTCATGCTGGCCCTGGCTGTGTACCAGGGACATCTCCCTGTGTGCAGCTGGGGCTGTTGGCACATCCTTACTGTGGGGATACACTGCAAAATCACCTTTACACGGTTCCCTGCTCCATCTCCTGCAGAACTCTCCTCACAGCCGAATTTTTCACAGAGATTTGGCCTCAAATCTGGCAGAAAAGTGTGGGGACAGGGCTGCAGGAGAGCAATTTCACCCGACGTTATCACACCAATGAGTTAATGATTCTTCGCTCAGCTTTTGCAACCCAAAACAAAGGTGCAAAACACCTCTCTCAACCTGGAGGGCTTTAGACCTGTGAGCTGTGGCTGGAAATGACTGTGGTTTCTTGTCTCCACTTGGAAATCTCCTGCAGATCATCGAGAAGCGGCGCCGTGACCGTATCAACAGCAGCCTCTCAGAACTGCGGCGCCTGGTGCCCACCGCCTTCGAGAAGCAGGTATGTGTGTGTGTGTCTCTGATCTCCTGTGCAGGCTGCTTTCAGCAGTGTTTGGGGTAGAGCCCTCAGAATGAGAAAGTCTGGAGCAATGCTATGACTTTCTTATCATCATCACTTCAGGGAGTAAGTAGGTGGTGAAACTGGGCGGTAAAATGATATTAACAAATATTCAGCAGCCCTAGGGAGGATAAATTTGATCTAGGAAGTGTTTTGCAGATATGAAGAAGCACAGAAATAGGGAATTTTTAATCTGCATCAGGGAAGCTTGGGAAGGAGCTCTTTTTTCTACATACTTGATGTGAAAACCAGAGTCTGGATGGATGTCCTGCACCAATCTGAGCACTCCTGGGCTTCAGGTTTTGAGGAGGAGATCATTGGCCAGACACTGGTTCCTGAGGGGCCCTAGACCATAGAATTATGAATGGCTTTTTTTTCTGTTCCCAACACCCAGGGGTCTTCCAAGCTGGAGAAGGCAGAAATTCTACAAATGACAGTGGATCACTTAAAAATGCTTCATGCCACTGGAGGAACAGGTAAGAACTGCTCTTAAAAGCCTAAGAATGAGGTGAAGGTGGAAACCTGGAAGGAAAATTCTCCAGCAGCTGCAGCAGCAAGCTGACACCAGCCAGCACCAAAACAAACGCTGCCTTGCCTGCTTCCCAAGGGAAATATATTTTGAGGGAGGGCAGATGGACATTTTTCCTGGCCTGTTGTTTCACATATGGGTCAACATCCCATGCATCCACCTGGGAGACTGGGGTATGTGGGACATCAAGCCTCCCAGACCTGCAGGGACAGCACTGCTGTTGTTATCACACCCCCTACTAAAAAGCTGTTCAGCCAGAGATGTGCTTAGTCCTGCCCAGAAATGGAGCCTGTTTCCAGGAAAACGATATTAAACTCTTTACCTCCTCCCTGGGATACATTTCCTGCGGAGGCTGAATTCTGCATGAGGACTCTGCAAATAAACAAGGCTTTTTTCCCTTTCTGTTCTTTTCCTTTGTGTGTCTCTTGGTTGTTATAAGAAGAGAGAGGGAGCCCTGTGCAAAATTCAACAAAGGTCTTATTTGTACTGAGACCTCAGTACAGACCCTCTGTCCTGTTCCAGTTAACAGGATGGAGATCACAGCTTCAGTAAAGAAGCCTCTGGCTTGCTTACCACCCAGTTTTGGCTTGCTGGAGACATTGCTGGCATCCAGGCTTTGGTTCAGAGCTGTAACTTGGTCTGGAACATTTGTTTAGATATTCAGTTTGACTGCACTGCAACAAAGGGCTGTATTGTCACGAGAGACCCTGTCAAGCACAGTGGTCCAGCGCTTCACTGTGCTGTGACATTTCTGCTTTATTGCTGATGGTCTCATGAAGCTGCAAGTTAGGGGTAGAAGCCTATAAAGCTGTTGGTTGTTGATTTCTGTGGCTTTGAGCTTTCTCAGCCAAGCGTTTTTGGTTCTGTGTCCTTCAGCCGGCCGTTGATTTAAAGGAAGTGTAAAGAGGAATGTAAAGGGGAAAGTGGTGCTAAGCTGTGCATTGTGGAGATAGTGTCCCACTGTTGTGCAAGACTAGGGATGGTCCATTTGCAAAGATGGACCTCGTGCCCGTCTAGCCCAGTGTCATGTCTCCAGCAGTGATAACAGACAGAATCCAACAGGAAAAAATTCTTCCTTCCTGAGCTCAGTTAATGAAACCTCTTACTCGTCTCACATGCTGGAGTAAGAGGTTTCACAACCCTGGCAGGTTTATCCCTGTGAGATAACCGCAAATGCTATTCTCATGCACGCAAACGTCCTGTCCCTTGGGACACCCACTTGGCTGTCTGCTTCAGGAATATCACACGGCAACAAAGTGCCTCAAGTGAAATACACAGTGCATTAGAGAGGGTAGTGAAATCAAAGCGCATTCCCGAGCTCTGCATGGGCTTACTGTCACCCATGTCCTCTCCCCACAGGCTTCTTGGATGCCCGAGCTCTGGCCGTGGATTACAGAAGTATCGGCTTCCGCGAATGTCTCACTGAAGTTGTCAGGTACTTGGGCGTCCTTGAGGGCCAAAACGCCGCCGACCCCATCCGGCTGCGACTCCTCTCCCACCTGAATAATTACGTGGCAGAAATGGAGCCTTCGCCTGTGGCCACGTCCCTGCTGCCCATCCAGACATGGCCCTGGTCCTTCCTCCACGGCGCCGCTGGCCCCGTGCAGATCCCTCGGAGGGAGGCAGCTCCCGCCCCGGTTGTTTTGACTGCATCTTCCCTGGCTTACCCAAGCCCTGCTGTGAGGCCAGCCCCGCTTCGCCGTGTCCCTGGGGACATGCTGCCGTCCCGCCGAAGCTTCCTGGCCAGCAGGATGGGCTCTTCCAGCCGGAGGGCCCGAGGTGGAGGCTCATCCACAGCTGCAGCAGCCGTGCCCAGGATGCCGTCGCCAGCGGGTGTGTCGCCAGCGGGTTTATTGAGAGAGGGCTCATCCAAGAGCAGCCAAATTGCAACATTCCTCTTCTCCCCAGCCTCTGCTGGCATCCCTGTCCCACCGGCTTACACAGCACCTCCTGTCTTGGGCGCTGCTGCGCAAGGACCCGGGATCAGGGTTGGGACATCCAGGATCTGCCGCTCCTGGGCGACTGAAATCGGGGCTTTCTGACCCTTCCTTCCCCTTCGGAGACAGGAATTCTTCAGCATTCGTTGCCCACAGGCCTGAGAACAAATTCGGTTGAAAAGGCATCTTTCCTGCTTTGCAGAAGCCAAGGATCCATAGAGAAAATTCTCTTTGCTTTTCCCTCCCTCCTCACGCCGCCTTCCTTGCCATCACAAGTCCTCTCCCTCGTGATGCCTGCAAATATAAATCACATCCAATTCGATGCACTTGTCTGCACGCAGCTGTACTCCAGACCCTTCCAGTTACAAGGGAGGGGGCACACACAGATCCCGAGCCCATTCCTCCTCCAGCAAACCCCTCTGCGGAGCCCAGCACTGCTCTCCTTTGGAAAACAGCCAGCCTTGAAATACGGTCTTATTTCCTTGGGGACTCGGAGCTGCCAGACAGACTTGCTCTTGCTGATTCCCCGAGATGTGTCCCCCAGCTGCAGCACCTAATTTTGGTGTGGTGGGACAGACACAGCTCATCCCCCTACCCAGCACCACTGGCATCCACAAGGCAGGATAGAGCCCCCCCTCAGCTTCCGAAGTGAACTGGATGCCTGCTAATCCCTATGCTTTCCTCACTGCATTACCAGCTTTTCCCACTTATGTGCCCTTAAGGTGGAGTGAGGCAACAGCTTAACAGAGCTCGTTCCCACAGCTCAGCTGAAATCCCGCCGTGTCTGCAGGGCCTGTGCTGGATCCCTGCACAAACTGTGCCGGAGCAGCTGGCCAGGCTGCCTGGGTGCAGCCCTTGCTCCTCACTGAGGTGTGAAGTGGCCAGACAGAGGATTTCAAAGGGATGTCTGTCCCAGAGGGGAAGGCTCTAATGGCCAAAGTGAGAAGAAAATGCCTTTCCTTCTGCCAGTGTCCCTGCTGGAGCCGTTTCTGCTCCACCCCCTGCTGAACAGCCATGACAATAAAGGGGGGGATTGGGTCAGAGCAGCCTGCATTTGAAGTGCCTCCCTCATTCTCCCTTAGCCCAGCATCCCTCACCCTCTCTTCTCACAACGTCTCTGTTTTCTTTCTCCAGCACTATGTTTTGGTCTTGCATTGCTCATCCCTCTCCCTGGACTGAGACCAAAACCCACTGAGGTGTCACCACAAGCTCTGGATCTGCACTTGTCCTGAGTCTGAGAGTTTTTTCTGTCTTGCCCTGTATGCCCCTAGATGACTGACACAGCAGATATGTGTCTGCTCCTCTGGCTGTCCTCCCCTCCTCTCTTCTTTGGGCACAAAGAACAGAAACTTGAAGCTTTCAAGGCACCCTGCTCCTGTGCCATATCCCATGATGGCAGGGCAAGGTCTCCCAGTGCTCCCCCTCACCTGAACAGTCCCCTCTCCCTGCATTCGTGCCTTGATTTGCTGGGATGTACATGCAGAACACCCTGGACCCAGTTGCATGCCCACCCCTCACCCACCTCTGCAGCACTGTGACACAGAAAGAGAAAAATGTGGAAAGGTCAGTGAAAAGAAGGATGAAAAAGAGGGAGATCTCTCTTGAATGGTAGAGGCTCTTCCCATGCCTCAGGTCAAAGGCGCAGCCGGCTGGGCTGTGTGGATGAGCCGGTGTTTTCCTTCCTACAGATTGTATCTGCCATGTGCATGTCAATGTACGTATCTGCTATTGTTTTGAAAGTGAGTCCCAGTTGTTTTGATCAAAGTCATCACACTTAACACACAGAAATGCCTCCGCTACTTCTCCTCACCCTTGTCCTAAAGTGCCAGAATCAGTCCTCGTGGACCCCAGATGTTCCTGTGGCTGGTTGGTACATTAGAGCTCACAGCGAGTAGCCCGGCCTCACTTTACACTGTGCAGTGCTCTTAGATTCATGAGCTGTGGCATCAGCAAAGGTGTCAAATAAAGCCTTTCAAAACCCTGTCCTGGTTGTGAAATGTAGTGTTGATGTGAATCTGTTCTGCTCATCCAGCCTACTTCGATCATGGAGAGGTTTGGGTTGGAAGAGATCTGTGAAGGTCAACGATGGCTGCTGGTTTTGTTCCTGAAACGCTTCAGAAAAAGGTAAGATGTAGCTTGTAAGGTGACATCCCCGCTGGCTGTTTTGTATCTCTTGGTGACTCTGGTCCCAAGACTTTTACTTTGTAAACCACTACGCGCGTGAAAATCAGCTGGGTAATCAGCAAGGCTTGCCCTGAGATTGGCAATAATCAGTCTGTTGGGAACAAATAATTTCATTTAGGTCCAAGGGTCTGCAAGAATGTCAGGGAACAGATGGGGTCCAGCAGATCCTTACAGCCAGACACCGAGGGCTCGTCTCAGTCTCCTGACCCTTTGCAGTCAGGACCAGAATAACCCCTGTGGCATCTCGCTGTCGGGAAATGCTTTGGACTAAACAAAGAGCCACAGCTGAGAGCTTGTCTCTGTTTTAAGGAAAGGACCAGTAAATGATCTTTCTCGTGAAAGATGCTGGGAGAATTTTCTGGGGAATGGTGGGAATTCAACTTCCTTTCCCATAACTCCTTGTCGCTCTAAAATGCCTTTCACAACCGCCCATAAATCCCTTCCTTAAGTGCTGTGTGGGGAATTGCTGGAAGGGAGCAACTGCAGCTGTGATGGAGTAATGCAGCATCCGTCTGAAAGCAGGGAGCAACTTCAAGAGCAATAATAGGGCTATTGATGACGGGTCTTCCCTCTGGTGCCTGGGCTGCCCTGACCCGGCTGGAGGCGGCGGTGGGAGCTCAGTGCTCTGCTGTGGCCTCGGCCAGAGAGAGGAACCAAATTACCCTCCGTGGGAGGCAGGAATACAAACCGGCCCCGCGGGCTACAGTGCTAAAACAAAACAGAGACAGTGGAAAAAAAACACTTCCTGATCTCTGCGGATCAAACAGGAGCCGGAGCGGGTGGGAGGGCATCGGTTCAAGCCCGTGGGGTTTTCTCCCCGCAGCAGCATGGTGATTACAGCAATAGCTCGGGACTGCAGCTTCGTTTTTTTTCCCAGGGTTTTCTTTAGCCTAAATGTCTCTTCTAACACATCCTGGCAACTTTTGATCTACCCTGCAGGGGAAATCCCCGAACTCTCCGCGCACTCTCTTCATCCTCGTTCTTCAGGCAAAAAAACATGATGAAGAGGCCTGTGGGAAGGCGTGGGCTGGGGTTGTTCGGTTAAACACAGCACCGGCTCCGACCTCGACAAGGCTGGAACAAAACAGTGTCCTGACGAACGAGCCTTCCCTGCTGCTTGGAGGGGGCAAGGCCGCTCCCAGGCCGTGCAGCAGGCGCTCTAGCAGCGATTCCTGCTCTCCCAAACTCCCCTGCATGCAAAATGTTGCTTATCTCAGTTCTTCTGCTCTTGCCTGCCCCGCGTGAACTGTTCTCCCTCCTTTCTGCTCGCGGTGCGATGCCGGCCTGCCATCTGCTGGTAAAATTCCAAAGCTGAGGAGGAGAAATCCTAAACCAGGGGCAGCATTCGGTTGAAAGCTCGCCATCTGTGCTGAAAAATGGATGATCTTTTATGATGACCATCAATGACCGAAGTACCACTCAGACATACAGTAGCAGAGCAGGTTGTGACGCCTCTGGGTATTTGATGGGTCTCCCACCAGTGCCATCGATGGGGATGGACTGGTGAGATGAAGACATTAACAGATGTCACCTCTGCTCCAGGCACTGCTGACGGTCCTGAGAGGGTGAACTGCGAAGATCTCAGGTATCATGGGTCACCGGGAGTAGCTGCACTTGAGTGTTGAGGGCACCAAGAGCAATGGGGTCCCTGGGGCAGTTTTGGGTCCTTGTGGGCAGAGGGTACTCCCAGCCTGTCAGTTCATGTTGGGAGAGAAAAGGATCGAGGAGGACAGAGGACTGTGGCTGTCTGCGAGGAGTCCCCTGGGAGGGAACACAAATGTCACTAAATATGTTTCAAATCAAAGCCATTCACAGCGTAGCCACAGCGGCTGCTGCAGCCAAAGGGCATTTTATGTGGAAACATGTTCTTCGAGCTCTGCTGTGTTTTGACTTTAGCTGTCAAAGCAGGAGGCGAACTCTTCCACAGCATGATGCCTGTCTCAGTCCGTGGTTGCCCAGCAAAGGAGGTGCTGGCTGTGGAGGACCAAGCACAAAATAGTGACAGCCACCTGGCACAGTCCCACCAGTGCGGCCTCCCAGCACTGTCAGCTGTTGGGAAGATAATGACGAGCTAAGGAAGAAGATGATTTGTGTCTTCAGAAAATAAGACAGCAAATACTGCAAATCGTTACAATTTACTTTGTTACTGCTACCTTATATTCTGCTACTCTCAATTATTTCGCTGTAATGTAGGTATCATATCCCATTTTTATGATAACATCGAATCCCGCTTTTAAAATACATTAAAGGCAATTTAATATAGAACTGAAAAGTCACAATGCCCAGCTACCAGACGCTCTGGACTTAGTCCCCCTTAACAGGACACCCATGGAGCCTGAAGGTCACTGATGAATCACTGAATCCTGCACTGCTGTGTCCTCACGCTCTGCTGAAGATGCTGGAAATAGATAATTACGGGTCTCCCCGGAGCTGAATCTCGTGAGCGTGGAGCCATGGGACAGCGGAGGGGGGTGAATCCCTCTCTTGTTCCAGCAGCTTTCTTTTGCATTCAGAGTTGTTCAACCCTCGCCCTGGGAAGAGGGACTGACAGCTCACTTCCACAGGGAGACATCAAGGACCCTTGGTCCTGCTCCGGGCCAGCCCATGATGTGAGCTGGCACAGAGCCGGGGCTGCCGCAGGAACTCACACTTATCTGAGGAAAAATTACGCCCTGAAGAGAAGGAGGTTGTGGGAACAGCTCCAGCTACGGCTGCTCCTCGTACCACCGCCACCACACCTCCAAAAGCAGAGCTTGGAGCAGCAGGAAAATTGATCCCAGAGGAAGAATTTTTTTCCTACTTGCCCCTGTCACTGTATGCTCTTATAAATAGTTTTGTCAGTGGAGAAATGGATTCCCTGCTTGTCCTGGGGCACATGAGAAAGCTGGGCCAGGGCCATCGCTGAGTATCCCTGAGGTGCCAAAGGCTCCATCCCTGAGGATGTCACAGAAAACATCAGGATAAATCAAACATCAGGATAAATCAAACTCTCTAACACTATTTTTAGTATTAGAAAGCATTTTATTCGCAGTGCTGAGTGCGTGTGGGATTGCTCCCCGAACGTGCACTTTCAAAGGTTTTCACTATTTATATATTTTAAAAGAAATTAATGTTCATTGGCTCTAAATTACATAATTCCCTTCATTAATTAGTAGTCTATCTTCTATTGTTATTGCCTTCTCACTTCTCATGCTAATTAGCCCACACTTTCAGCCTTTTTATTATCTTTTTTTCCCAGATAGAGAGGGTACAACCGCTGAATTATTCTTCTTTATCACTGGTTTATGCCAAATGACCTTGCATCCTATAAATCCTGCATTCCTTGTGTCCAATTTCAGCAATACCCCTCTTTCTCAGGCTTTGTTCACTGAAGCACAGTAAGATTGGTTTCAGTAATTTTTTTTCTTCTGGTAATTTTCTTTTTTGGTAATTTTTTCCCCCCCTGTAATTTTCTTCGTGGTAATTTTTTTTCCTGGTGATTTTATTTTCAGTAATTTTTCTTTTCAGTATTTTTTTCCAGTATTGTTTTTCCAGTAATTTTTTTTTGATAATTTATTTTTGGTAAATTTTTTTCACTACTTTTCAATGATTTTTTTCCCAGCGATTTTATTTTTAGTGATTTTTTTGATAATTTTTTTTTCCACTCATTTTCAGTAATTTTTTTTTCCCTTCCCCAGTAACTTTTCACAATTTTCCTCCCCAAAACAACAACCTCATCAACCCTGCAAAAAAACCCACCCCAGCCACGGTGGGGGGGGGGAAAAATCACAGCTTTATTTAAATAAATAACTTTACTTAGAATTTAAGTGATGAGGAAAGCTCTGTCCCCCAACAAGGAGGGTCTTCACCAAAATGACGGGAATGGTGTGGAAAAATCATGGCTTTATTTGCAAATAACTTTACTTAAAATCTAAGTTATGAGGAAAGTTCGATCCCCTAACAGGGAGGGTCGCCACCAAAATGTTGGGAACGGTGGGGAAAATTCATGGCTTTATTTATAAATAACTTTATTAATAACTCAGAATCTAAGTTATGAGGAAAGCTGCGTCCCTCAACAAGGAGGGTCTCCAAAATGGCAGGAACGGTGTGGAAAAATCACGGCTTTATTTAGAAATAATTTTACTTAGATTCTAATTTACGAGGAAAGCTACATCCCTCAACAAGGAGGGTCGCCAAAATGACGGGAATGGTGGCGAAAAATCATGGCTTTATTTACAAATAAATTTACTTACAATTCAATTAACGAGGAAAGCTCTGTCCCTCACCAAGGCGGGTCGCCCCCAAAATGGCGGGAACGATGTGGAAAAACCACATCTTTATTTCCAAATAACTTTATTTATAACTCTGATTCTAAGTTACGAGGAACGCTCCGTCCCTCACCAAGGCGGGTCGCCCCCAAAATGGCGGAAACGGTGCGGAAAAAATCACGGCTTTACTGATAAACAACTTTACAAATAACTTAAGATTCTAATTTACGAGGAAAGCTACATCCATCAACGAGGAGGGCCGCCAAAATGGCAGGAACGGTGTGGAAAAACCACATCTTTATTCCCAAATAACTTTATTTCTAACTCAGGCTATGAGGAACGCCCCGTCCCTCACCGAGGCGGGTCGCCCCCAAAATGGCGGGAAGGCGCCGCTCACCCTCAGGCGCGG
>VXBA01004356.1:268384-297998 GCA_013399895.1 Serilophus lunatus | reverse complement strand
CGGCGGCCATAAGGGCCCTCCCGCCGGGGAACCGCAGGGTGTGAGTCCGGTGTGGGGCCGGTACCGGCGCCTCGGGGCGTGGGGAGGGCTCGGGGTGTGCGGGGGGAAAGCGCGGAGGTGCTGGCGGCTCCTTCCCTCCCTCAGGTCGTCGCTGCGTAGAGAATATAAACCTACTAAAAGCCGCCTGGCTTGAAAGGGGGTATTAATGTAATTAATGTTAGGGGGTTTATTTTGCTTTCTTTTATTCTTTCTCTTCCCCTCCCCCCTCTTCAGAAAAGGACCGGCCGCCGCTCCGCAGGATCTGGGCGAAAATCCAAGCGAAAAATAAGGCACGTGTTTTTTAAGAGCTCGTGGAGGTTGTTTTTTTTTGCCTCTGAGCTGACGTGTGGTGCAGGAGGGGGGGGAAAACAGCGCTCGGGAGCCGGCGTGTGAATTTTGGCGATCCCTGCTCTCCAGGAGGCTGAACTTTGGGGTGAACTTTTCTGATTTATATTTTTTTTTAAGGCTTGCCCAACCCTCTCCGGCTGCTCAGTGTCCGCCCTCTCTCCATTGCACCCCTTCCGCCCTCCCAACCCCGGCTTTTAAATAACAGTCCCAGCGTTGCCCTAAAATTATTTATATAAGAAGACTTAGGTAAAAAAAAACACAAAAAACCAAAAAAAACCCAACGGGAGCGAGTGGTGAGGGAGGGGGGTAAGATGAACACGGCGGGCAGCAGTTACCCCATGGCCTCGCTGTACGTGGGGGACCTGCACCCCGATATCACCGAGGCGATGCTCTACGAGAAGTTCAGCCCCGCCGGCCCCGTGCTCTCCATTCGGGTCTGCAGGGACATGATCACCCGCCGCTCCTTGGGCTACGCCTATGTCAACTTCCAGCAGCCGGCAGATGGTAAGTGACGCTTTGCAGCCACATCTGCACCGGGTTTTTTAACTTTAACTTGTTGTTTTGTCCCTCTCTCCCCCCACTAACTCGCTGCTGCGGGGTAAGTAAGATCTTTCCCAGTGGAGTGTTTGCTGCTTGGTGTCTGCAAGATGCTCTGCAAGTGCACGTGTTGGTGGCAGCTCTGATAAATGCACTGGTGTTAAATTTGGGAGGTTGTGCCCCTTCATTCTGGTGTAGTTTTGGGGGATCTGTGCAGGCAGGCCCAGCAGGAAAAAAATTCAGAGTAACCAGCTTTGGCTGAATGAATGCTCAGTTAACTGTCCTCTGGCTGCCCCACTCACTCCAGTTTAATATTTGGGAGATCCTGTGTTGGTGCAAACAGCTGGATGTGCCTCCCAGTTTGGGAAGTGATCTTGTTTTAAATGGGAAGAAAATGCTTTGTTCAGTGCATGGGAAACCAGTTTGTCTCACATGGAGAAGCCAAGTTGATGTGGCCTTGCCAGACTTCTTTTTTCACACTTTAAATTGTCTCCTACAAGTAGGTGTTCCAGGGCTGAAGCAGCATGTGAAAGATGGGACAGGAGAGGTCGTTTCAGAACATGTCTTTTCTGGAAGGAAAATGGGTCAGCATTTTCTGCCCTAGTTTTTCAGAGCTTTGCCTGCTGACTAATGCAAGTTTATTGCTCTGTGCTGTGATTTAGCAGCATCTGAATGTGATAGAGGCATCCAAAGGATAGGTGAGAATCAACTTTCCTCTTGGATTCAGAAGCACTTCCCAGCAGCACAGACCTGAGCACCAAGTAAAGTTTCCTTTAGCCTGTAGTAGGTTTTCCTGCTTTACATTTTAACAGTTTCCCTTCTCTCCAAGCTCAGACTGCCTTCTGATGCCCTTTCCTTGGGATACAAACTGATCCTTCCTCTTGCCAGGCTGATAAAAACCTGACTTGCACCCCACTGTGTAATTTCTCCTTCGTGGAACTCTCAAAAATGTGGGTTTTTTTAAGCACACTGAACAATGCATTTATGTGTTTGAAAACACCTCAGTGAAAAGAAACTATGTGTGGTCCTGTCCTGCTCTGAGTTCTTTTAAAGTAGGGAAAAGCTGTTCAACACGTGTAGTGATGATGTTGAAAAGGAAGAGCTTCAGCAGAAAAGTGCAGCACCTCATGGAAATAGGTGTTTTCCCAATATATTCCAAGGTAATCTTTTATGGTAATAGAGAGGCAGGAGTTTAGAGGGAGGTTGCACCATTCTGGGCTCCTGGGGAGGCAGCAGACATTTTAGGAAGCTCCTGCACTTGGAGTGATACTTAAAACCAAGTAAATGGTGTCTTGTTACTGGTAGGTCTTGAAAGGTCAAGGGATTTAAACCTAATCATTGAGGTAATACTGGGACAGAGGAATAGTCAAACTCCTCCTGCTTCATGGGGAGCTGAAGCTCCTCCTGCCTTCATGAAAACTCCTCTGAAATGCTCCAGATTTCTTCTGTCTGGCAAACCAGCACGTGTTACTCTGCTTAAATAAAAAAACCTCAGCTGCTGCACCATGAAATGCAGCAGGACACAAAACAGTCCTTCCAAAACACACTTGAATGTGAAGAATATAATCTTTATGTGAAATGCAGGAATTGGGAATGTTTTCTAGGTGCCAGGATACAGCAGTTGCCTGCATGAGGCTTCCAGAGAAAAAGGAGGGGATGTGTGTTTTCTTGCAGGAATGCATAATCAGAAACGCCCTGGGACTTCATGCCACTAAATCTGTGAAAACAGATTCTGTAATGCTGCAGGGATCTGCTCTGATATATGAGTGAGAGTAGCTGCCACAAAATGCCACTTCATCAGGAAGTTTTGTGCTCTGCAAACTTCTAGAGAAGTTCTTGTGGACATATTTTATGTTTCAAGTGGCAGTAGGTGTTACACAAGCTGATGTTTTACATTCCCTGGCACATTTTATGGGAGGATGAGTGCTTCATAAATCTGGAGAAAACAATGGTTTGTCTTTTTTTATTTGGTGAGTGGGATTCTGTCCTTATGGCCACAGAGAGGTGGTTTTTAGGGAAAATGAGCTCTTGCTGGTTTTGATGGCAGTTCTTTGCTGTAGTAACCAGAGAATGCTGAATCCTGAGTGTCATACTGTGATAGGCAGAGGATGGAAACATTTCAGAGTTCTGGGTTAGTCAGGCTCAGCTTTTGTTAGTATTTACTCTTTCATGTGAAATCCACATCAAGACTTCCACTGTGATGAAGGGAAGGAAAACAAACCCCTTTCATTTGGAAGAAAAGCTGAATTTCCCTTTTCATGTGCTCCTCAAGCAATTTAATTCCATTCCAGGATTTCCTACCATTGACAGTCATGACCTGACAACTCAGGTAATGAAGCAGAGAAACTTTAATATTGCTGCAGAGATAAGATGTTCTGAAAGTACAAGGGAAACATTTCCCAAGGCAAGAAGCAGCCCAGAGCTGGGAATAGATAAGTGTCTCTGAAGAAGCAAGGTGTAGAAGAGTATAGATGAACTTTTGGACTCTTCTGTTCCTTGAAGAGAAGAAGGGAAGAGCTGTGTAATGTAAATGCAGGTCTGGAGTTAAAAGGGAAGAGTGAGTGCTGACATCATCCTTCAATGCAGCAGCATTTTGTTGCAACTTCAGTGCTTGGAGAATTAAAAGTCTGTTATGGTTTCACCCTCTCCTTTTTTTTAAAAATAAGCGATTAAATCTGTGCTGTGCGCTGGTGGTGTCAGCCTGCCTTTGGTTGGTGGCCCAGGGGTTTGCAGAGCAGCCATCTCTGAGAATAAAACTCCTGATGTGGAGTTTCTCCTGGGTGAATCTTGAGGGGGGAGTGTGTGGTTTTCTGTCTTTGTGCTGCTCGACCACAGTCACTAATTCCAGCCTTGTGTTAGCTCTGCATCAGGCAGCCTGCAAGGGAGGTTAATTACTCTGAGGCAAACTGCAGGGAGTGTTTCTGTGCTTTCTCTATCCAGAAGGCCATGGGAGAAGAATGAAGAGCCTGAAAGGGGTTAAAAGTGTGTATAATATTCTATGTGAGTTGCTGTTGAGTCTGCTGGAAGGATGACAGGAACCAGTGGGAGAGAAACAGATACAGGAACTGAAATGGCTGAAGCTTTGTGGCTTAAATAGAAGAAAACGAGAAGGTGTTTGCTCAGATTAAGGAAATGAATCAGATGTGCTTAGTGTGAGTCATTCACAGAACTCCTGCTGATCCTTTACAGGTTTTCTGAGGTCCTGGTGGAATGGGATTGCATTTCCACCTGTGGGTATGGCACACCTCCCTCAATCAGGGAATCCATCTAGGGCTTTCACTGCTCACAACAAGTGTCTGAGTGCAGTGTAATAATAGAATGGAACTGTAGCAACCTACTGAAAGAGCAGTGCAATAGTATCTGCTTCAATATGTGCTTGGGAAGCTTGAAGGGAACTGGGAAAGAGTTCCTGAGGGTGGATCTCAGTGGCTCTGCAGAGCATTTCACAATTCCCTCTGGTTACATGCCACTGCTTCATCTGCTTGTCACCTTTCAGCAGGAGCCTGTTTCTGCTGCAAATGGTATATACAACCAGTTTGTGTCCTTGGCAGCACATACTTCTGCAGGACCTCTGCCTGCTATAAATAAACACTGCCAAATTTGACAAACTGGCTGCTGAACTGCCTACTAGGAAAGGACTGCAGGAGTTGGTTGCATGGACTTGGAGTGGCATCTGAGGAGTCATTTTAGCATGGCAGTTAATTGCATTTAACACCTTTGGCTAAACAAAGCTGGTAGAATCCTTCAGTAATTACTATTTTTTTTCCAAGCCTGACTACTTCAGGAATGAAGTCCAGCAGAGCTTATTTCCAGCTGGATTGATGGCCCCACTTCAATTTAAAAAGCAACAACAACAAAAAAACCCCAAACATTTCAAAGCACATGAAAAATTGTGAGATATTTCCATGCAGTAATTGAAGGGGGAAGGGAGAGCAGGAGGCTTTGGTAGGCAAAGTCCTATCGGAATTCTTAGAGGCAGTTTTGGGACATGCTAAGTAGTTACTCTGCATGAGCAGAATCACATGAAAGGCTGTTTGAATTGAATTTTCTGCTCCTGGAATCTAATCAGCAGATATCACAGGTTGAAGGTGGCCTGGAAGAAGTGAGCCAAACAAATTCAGAAAACCTGGGTTCTACCCTGTTAATATTCCTTGATTTTAATGCATGTCTCTCCATCTCTTTCCCTGCTTCATGCTGGGAAGTAAGTCTTTTTCTCTGCTCACTCCATGCTGGGAATGTTTTCTGGCACAGAACAGTCCAAGCATCTCAATTTTATGAACAAGATCCTGATGTGTGTATGTAATGATCCTTTTAATATACCAGTAGGCAGCAGAAATAGCACCATGGAGGGGGGTTTCAGTGTGGGTTAGAATGACAGGGCTGGAGTTTGAGAGTTTAGATAAACACTTCCCTGTTAATCAGATTGAGTATATGGACTTTTTTTCCCCCAGAATTTTATCAACTCTTGCTGTCATCTTCAGCTTGAGCAACTTGAGAATGATTTTTTGGCCACAGAAGTTACAGAGGCTGACTCATGTTGTCCTCCCAGCCAGCCATGTGTTCCTGCACATTTTCCCTGACCTGACAGAGAGACGATCCTTTTCTCTGAATAGAAATGAGGATGGGTAGATGTGAGCTTCAGGAAAAGCAAAGCAGCCAAACAGTCACTTTTCTTCCATTTTTTTCCATTTTTTGCCCGAGTTTCCTTTCCTCCTCTTGAAGGAGCAATGTACCTTTGTAATAATTAAGAATGTAGGTGATAGACCCCGGGCATTTTGACATATATTTTGCTGTGGTGGTTAAAATACTGCTGTAATTTAAATTTGAAGAGTTTATGGAGCCTTTTATATACAGTATCTGTGCTGCAAGATCTCCCTCGAAACATTGAGCTAAAAGTCATTGGTTGCCTGTGATAATGCTCCAAATACCACCATAAACTGGGTAAAATTCAGAGAAAATGACTACCCCCCTGGTGGAAATCCTTATTCTTTAACCAACCACAGAAATCTGTTCTTGGCTTCTCTTGCAGCTGAGCGAGCTCTGGACACCATGAATTTTGATGTGATCAAAGGAAAACCCATTCGCATCATGTGGTCTCAGAGGGACCCTTCCTTGAGGAAGTCAGGGGTTGGGAATGTCTTCATCAAGAATCTGGACAAATCCATTGATAACAAGGCACTTTATGACACGTTCTCGGCGTTTGGAAACATTTTGTCGTGCAAGGTGAGATGTGGTTGCTTTGTCCAGTTCTGTTACAGCAGGGACACCATCAGACAGCGTTGAATGTAGGAAGGGGCACCTCTCTCAGCAGATGAGGAGCAGAATCTGAGAGGCAGAGCTGACCAAAAGCTCAGGGATTGCTGAAGCTGTGTCAGACCTGCTCACGAAGCCTGAAACATAACGATGTGCCGTGTTTTCACACGAACATGACAGAGACCTGATGTCTTGTTTCCCCTCCCACGTGTGCAGGTGGTGTGTGATGAGAATGGCTCTAAGGGCTACGCTTTTGTGCACTTTGAGACCCAGGATGCTGCAGATAGAGCCATCGAGAAGATGAACGGCATGCTGCTCAACGACCGCAAAGTGTGAGTGTCACAGCCGGCAGCAGCAGCGCTCACATGCTCCGGGAGGCATCTCGGTATTAACAGGGACACACAAGGTTCTCCTGGCCCAAGCCTTGGCCTGCTACCTCTCCACTACAGGGCTGGTGAGTGACCCTGCCCAAGCCATGGCCTGCTACCCCCTCCATTCCAGGGCTGGTGGGTTTCCCTGACCAAGCCTTGATTTGCCACTTCTCTGCTAGCGGGCGGGGTGGGTTCTATGGACAGGAGTCTCCACTGCAGAGCTGGGTGGGTGTCCTTGGCTGACCGTAGGACAGGTGATTTTTTCTGGTTGGTCTATGGCCTATTTGTTCTCCTCTGCTGTCACCCTTTTGTCCCCATTCCCAGCTCCCACTACACACTCATTTTTTTTTTTTTGTGCCTCGCCGTAAGTCACACGTTGTTTGTCCGCTCTTGAAAATCTGTTTATTGGGATTTTTGTTCTTTCTTACAGATTTGTTGGGAGATTCAAGTCTCGTAAGGAAAGGGAGGCTGAGTTGGGAGCCAAGGCGAAGGAATTCACCAATGTTTATATTAAAAACTTTGGGGATGACATGGACGACGAAAGACTAAAGGAGCTCTTTGGCAAATATGGTAAATGCAGAAATACTTTCAATGAGGCTGTGAATTCCATGACCTGTGGTAGTTTGAGTGCTGCTACCATCTGTGTACCTCTGCTTGTGCCACTTGGAGGCTGAGGTGTGGGCAGTAGTTGTGCCAAATGTTGGACGGGGGTTATTTTATGGAGTTGAATAATCTTGAAATAGATTTATGATATTTTACTAACCCTTGGTAACAGGTAAAACACTGAGTGTTAAAGTGATGACAGACCCCACTGGAAAATCCAAAGGCTTTGGTTTTGTAAGCTTTGAAAAGCATGAAGAGGCTAACAAGGTAGGACTAGTTTTTATGTTTTTTTGAGTGTCTTCAGAAAAGAAAAACCTGGTTTATTATAGGACACTGTTTCTGAAATGGAAGAAAATTCTGCCTGAGGCATAACTGCTTCTAGATGTGGGAACTTGGAAACCTTTTGCACCTTACTAGCTTGACATTCAAGGGTAACTTGGCATTTCTCCAGTTTCCTAGGTCCACACAGAGTGCAGTGGTATAATCAAGAATGTTAATTGCTGCAGAAATACTACAGTACAGGGCTTAAGGAGAAGGGAGGTTTCTAGCGTGAGAACGCTGCTTAAAAATGGTCTTCTCTACCAGTGTGCTTGTTAAAATTAATTGCAAGAAGGGGTGGGGATAAATTCACAGCAGTGTTGTGTCAGCGAGATCTCTCCTGATAACTTCAGTTTGTCTTTAATTAGCCGGATTGTTACACAGAAACAGTGCAAAGGTAACGTGCAGACTTTGATTTATTGACTCACACGCAGGGATACAACGTGAGCTTTGGGCAGTCCTGTTCCTAACAGGATCAGGTGCTGTCTTGCTTCAGCAGCTGACAGTTTCCTCTTGGACCCTCTGTGCAGGCAGTGGAGGAAATGAATGGGAAGGATATCAATGGGAAGATGCTGTTTGTGGGCCGAGCACAGAAGAAGGCTGAGCGCCAGGCTGAGCTGAAACGGAGGTTTGAGCAGCTAAAACAGGAGAGACTCAGCAGGTACCAGGTGAATAGTCTGTTCCTTCTCTGATTTTAAGCACCATTTTCAGCCTGTTGGCAGACCTGAAAGGGTTTGATGAGGTAGTTACTGTCCTGTCCCGGGAGTTAAAACTTGAAGGTGTCTCTGTGGGATTTGGTGCCAAAAGGGGCATCAGGGCATAGTCTTGGCAGTGAAACTGGGAGGATGTGAGAAAACAGGCATGGAGTCTCCTTGACTTTCAAATGGGGATACCTAGAGGGATGGGAAGAGACAGCATAACTCTGCACTGTTGTCTCTGATTTATAGCAGAACTGGGTCATGTCAGAGGTCGCATCTGAAACTTCCCCACTCCTTGAGGTACAGTGCTGGACTGGGGACACGTGATGCGACAGGAAAGCAGAGGAAATCCAGACAAGCTCCCTTTCACCACAGTGGGACTTGTCTCTACGCCTTTGCAACATTTATCACCTTCAGCTTTGAGTGGTATGAAAGGAACATGATGCTAAATTAGGAGTTTTCAGACAAATTACAGCTTTGGCAGATGGATAACTCGATGTGCTTAAGATTTTCTTTAACATTATGAGTGTCTTACTGTTCTCTCCCTTCCAGGGTGTTAACCTATACATTAAAAACCTAGATGACACTATAGATGATGAAAAACTGAGGAAGGAGTTCTCACCTTTTGGATCAATAACGAGTGCCAAGGTATTGTTGGGTTTGAAGGTATTTGAATTTTAAAGCCTGAAGAAGGAATTGTTGTCTGACATGGGGTTGAAGGGCAATTCTGGTGATTGTAGTTCTGAAAACATCTGTACTAGTGAATGTACAGATTTCTTCATGTCTTGGTGGGATTTTATGGAAACTTCATTCCATAAATAGAAAACATGTTTGTTTAAGTGACTCCTAATAATCAGGAAACGGCATTTAGAGCTGCACCAAATCTTTCCCATTCCTTACTGCGCAGTGTGGGCCTGGGGACACATGGTGCTGACAGCAAGGCAGAGCAAATCCAGACAGGTGACTCTACACTGAGTACCTGTCTCTACACCTCTGCAACAGTTATGTCCTACCTGCCTGAAGTTTAAAAAAATAGGAATTCTTAGGCTAAGTCGTGGTACAGGTACTCCACTAGCAATTGATCTTTACTGCAGGTGATGCTGGAAGATGGACGGAGCAAAGGGTTTGGCTTTGTCTGCTTTTCCTCTCCAGAGGAAGCTACAAAAGCTGTGACAGAGATGAACGGGAGGATTGTGGGCTCCAAGCCTCTGTATGTTGCACTGGCCCAAAGGAAAGAGGAGAGAAAGGCCCATCTAACGAACCAGTACATGCAGCGCATCGCTGGCATGAGAGCCTTGCCTGCCAACACAATCATTAACCAGTTCCAGCCTGCTGCTGGGGGGTATTTCATGCCTGCTGTGCCCCAGGTGAGCTGAGCCAGTGTGGGCTTTTCAACCTGCCTTAGAGGTTACAGCTGCTTAGAGGTTACAGGTTACAGCTGCTTACTGAGCCTTTCTTATGCCTGTAAGCAAATAACTCCTAATGAGGGGTGCAGTCAGTGCAGTTAATTCTGTGCCTGTTCTCTTAATCTCACTTGAATGTTGAGTCCTGGCAACGACTGCCAAAACATGTTGTAAACAATGTTTGTGATTCACTTAGATGTTGCCTCTGAGCTTGTCTGATCTTTCTTCAGGCTCAGAGCAGACCCACTTACTATGCACCCAACCAAATGACACAGATGAGACCCAACCCACGCTGGCAGCAAGGAGGAAGACCTCAGGGTGAGCGTGCTCGGGGCTATTTCAGCTGCATGCCCCTTTTGTGGCTAAACTCCCCAAAGGGAACAATCCATGCTTTCCTTTCAGTGCACAACCCCTGTAGCTGACTCTTCTGAGTTGCCTGTTGGTTCTGTGTTGAGGATTTCCCCTCATTCCTTCCATTAGGATTCCAGGGAATGCCAAATGCCATGCGCCAGTCGGGTCCCCGGCCAGCCCTGCGCCATCTGGCCCCTGCCAATGCTCCAGCCTCCCGTGGGCTCCCAGCTGCTGCCCAGAGAGTTGGTAAGGTGTCTGCTCCCAGGCCATTCCCCTTGGCCTGGAGGGAGGAAGAGGATGCTATGGAAAATTGACTTCCACTTCCAAAGATGGTTGTCAAACATGGGATAACCAAAGGTCGCCAGGAGCAAGAGCAGAGCCAGCACCTGACTCTTTCCTGTTCCCTGCTGTGCAGTGCAGGTCTGGGGACAGTTGGTGCTATAGCACAGCAGTGGAAATCCAGATGGGTTGTTTTCCACTGTTTTGGGACTCATCTCTACACCTCTGCAACACTTATCACTCTAAAAACCTACAAAAGGCTCTGTAGGTCGTGAATTTTGCTTTCAGAATAGAGCATTCAAATTCATTTTATTCTAGTGAATAGCTAAAAACTCTAAGATGTGGAACCTGTGGATTAGTTCTAGGGACAGTAGCCCCTTCCTGAATTAGCCAGTTGCACTTGGGAGTCTGATTTCTAAAGAAGTGTTACTGTGCAGAGTAGAGTTTGAATTCAGCAGTCAATACCAGACATCCCAACTCATTTGCATGTTGCTGCAGGTGTTTGTCACTCTGTTCTCCTTCCTTTGCAGGTGTTGGCACAGCAGCACAGAATTTGGCTCCCCGTCCACCTGTAGCTGCCCCTGCTCCCAGAGCTGTCCCTCCTTACAAATATGCCTCGAGTGTCCGCAGCCCCCACCCAGGAGTCCAACCTCTGCAGGTAACACCAGGGCTGGGAAGTCCCTGCAGTTACTTCAGGCAGCAGCTTTCACATGCCATGAAAGTGTTTTTATAGAAACTTCAAGCAACTTTTATAACCCAGACCGGCATAGCTTGGAATTTAAAAGCCTGGCAGTCGTGCCTTTGTCAGGGGCACCTCGGATTGTCGATGTGTCTCGTGCACCCAGGCTCTTTTGTAACCAGACTTGCTGTACTTGCTTGAACTTAAGTCTGCTGTAGGCATTACAAAGATTGTCTTCTGGGGGGAATAGCCTAGTATTGGCTCCATATGAAGCAATCAGCCTATTACCTATTTCAGAACCCTCATGTCTGCTCTTTATAGGCACCTCAACCTGCAGTACATGTGCAGGGCCAGGAGCCACTGACAGCCTCCATGCTGGCTGCTGCCCCTCCCCAGGAGCAGAAACAGATGCTGGGTAAGTGAAACTCCAGTGCTCACAGGTGGCTTTCCATATGGAAATCCCCTCAAGTTCCCAAAATGACTCTTGATTCAAAACTCACCTGTCTGACCTCCCTTTTCCCCTCAGGAGAACGTTTGTTTCCTCTGATCCAAGCTATGCACCCCAGCCTTGCTGGGAAGATCACAGGAATGCTGCTAGAGATTGACAACTCCGAGCTGCTGCACATGCTGGAGTCTCCAGAGTCCCTCCGGTCAAAGGTAATGAACTGGTGCTTTCCTTTTGGTGGGGTGGCTGTGGGGGGCTCTGAGCAGGGAGAAGGTCTCACTGGGTTTGTCTCTCCAAGGTGGAGGAGGCTGTGGCTGTGTTGCAGGCTCACCAAGCCAAGAAAGAAGCTGCCCAGAAAGTGGGTGTGGTTGCTGCTACCTCTTGAACCAGGATGACTGGTGAGTTTGTTGGTCCTCAGCTTCACTTAGAAGCTTTCAGAATCAGTAAATAAAATGTGAGTGTTAGTTACCAATCCAGTCTGGAGGCCCCATGTAGGTCTATGTCCATCACTTGTCTGCTTTTAGTCTACTCTACAAAGGAATTTTGTTTGATTTTAAAGTTTCTCCCAACAGAATTCTTATGTAAAACTGGAATATGCTAAACAGGCTGCTTCTTGTTTTCATCCATATATTACTCAGTGGCTCTGGTCACTGGCTGATTTAGACCAAAGAATTCGAGTTTCTTGGGGATAATAACATTTTCTGATCATCTGACAACTCTGAACACCTTCTCTGTACCTTCCAGTCCTTACAGTTTGTAATTCTGAAATGTTCCTTAGCCTGGAGCAGAGTTTGCAGTGAGTAACTGGTCTTCTCTTTTTCCTCTAGGATACAAAGAAGCCAAATAGCCCCTTCCTAGACATCAGCTCAAGATGTTTGAAGATTCCTCACTGTCCTGCAGATCTCAATGCCATGCATCATATCATATAGTTATATTGCATTTTGTAAATTAATCTTTAAGATCTTATTTAAAAAGCCAACTCTAAAGCTTGAGGTTTCTAAAACCAGAATTGGGGGTTGCAAGCTTTTCCTTTGTCAGAACAGAGCTACCCCCTATGTCTTCTAAAGAGGACGTTGAGGATTTTAGGCTGGAAGTATTTTTGTGGGTTTGTGTTTAATTGAACAATCCAGTTTGGAAAGTTTGGGAAACATTTATCAGTAAAGGAATAAACTTGCACTGTGTTGGTTGTCATTTCTCTCTATTTGATAAATAAATTATGGAATTAAACTGATGAGCAGTTATCAGGTGCTGAGTAAAGCCCAGTTTGATGTAAGTTGTGCTTTCTAATTTTGGATAATGAGTATTTTCAGGCAGCAGTGTTAAAATTATGCCTCAGACTGATTGTATTGGGTCTGAAGGAGTTTGGGAGGTATTTTCGAATAAAGGGTGTAAGGGTTTGGGGATCCTTTTTCATCATCTGCTGGTAAGGGAAAGCTCTGCTGCTCTTTTTTCTACATTTTCAGGCCGATGTTTAATGCTTCTGGTACTATTTTATCTTCTAAAAGTGGCTGTGTTTTCACACGAGGGTCCATAAATGCTTTACAAAATGCTTTGGTGATCCTTTGCCACAATAAAAAGCATTATTTATGTAGATACATTGCATGCACTAAATCTGAAAGTGATTCCGTGAGTCTAAGATGGGAGACGAGACAACGTCCAAGAACAAGGCCTGTTCCATAGTGGATCTGAGGCTTTGGAAAAGCCTTTTGGAAGCTGGTGGATGGAACGTGCCCAGTGATTACAGAAGGGGCTGCTGGTCGGTCTTGGCTTCCCGGATCCCATGGCAATATCTCCCCCTGGAGTTGCGCTCCCAGCGCCGCCCGTCCCCGTCCCGGGGGCGGAGCGATGGCGCCGTTCCGGGGCGGGCCGTTCCGTTCCGTTCCGGGGGAACCGGGGCACGATGGCGGCCACCAAGCGGGTGCTGTACGTGGGTGAGGGGCGGGGCCGGGGGTGCCCCGCTCGGGGCCGGCCGTGCCCGGGGGGACCGGCCGTGCCCGGGGGGACCGGCCGTGCCCGGTGACCGCTGCCCGCCCCGCAGGCGGGCTGGCCGAGGAGGTGGACGAGAAGGTGCTGCACGCCGCCTTCATCCCCTTCGGAGACATCACCGACATCCAGATCCCGCTGGACTATGAGACGGGTGTGTGCTCGGTGGGGCTGGAGCCGGCGGGGCATCCCTGGGCTGCGAGGTGGGAGCGGTTTTCCCGGGAATGCGGCGGGATCCCCGTCGCTCCGGGGTCCCCCCTGGGACCGGTGTGTCTGTGCTGCCTGTTGACGCCCCCGCTTCTCTCCCTCCAGAAAAGCACCGAGGATTCGCCTTCGTGGAGTTTGAGCTGGCAGAGGTGAGGAAGGGGCAAGTGCTGGAGCTGCCTGAGGCTTTTTCTCCCCTGGAGTTTTGGGATGGATCCGCTTCCCGGTGAAGACGGGCTGTGGAAGCGGGTGGGGGCTACCCACCATAGCACTGAATCACTCTCCAGCAGTGAGAGATGTTGTTCTGCTCTTCCAAGGTCCTGCTTTTCCAAGTTTCTACTTTTCCCGTATTTTGGGGGCTGAAGCAGAGCTGCTGCTGGCCCAAACTCCCCCCCTGCCATCAGCCCTGGGTGGGCAGCATGGGCTGCCATATGATTGTCCTCTGAGCTTCATACACAGATCTCTCCTCCTCTCCCAAGTGCTGGAGTCAGCAATAAAGCATCTTAAATAAAATGGGGGGGTTTACTGCGTTGTTGGAAGATGAGACCCAGACACTGGTTTGGATACATCTCTTGCAAGATCCATCAGTTCGTACAACCCTGGGGTAGAGGAAGTTTAGGAAAATCTGGCAGTTTTTTTTTTATAATGAAATGCTGGTGCATGTCTGTGCTCAACCTTGTTTTTAAAGGAAGAGAAAAAAGGACAATAATGATTTTCTTTTGATTTTTTGACAGGATGCAGCAGCAGCTATTGACAACATGGTACGGACCCTGTTCCCACTCACCCATAGAGACCTGTGGCTTTGCCGCCCTGGGGGCTACAGAGAGAATGCAAACTCTGTCCTCTGACCTCTGCAGAAATTTGGGGGGCATGGTGATTTTATACCTTTTGGTGGGCTTTGTTTGTGCTTTTTTTCCCTCTGCAGAATGAGTCTGAGCTTTTTGGCAGGACAATCCGTGTGAACTTGGCCAAACCCATGAGAATTAAAGAAGGGTCATCCAGGCCTGGTTAGTTGGTGTGTGGAGGGGGAGAACATCCCTGTGGATTTTCAGAGCTTCGTGTGTAAGCTCAGGTTTGGCCCTTGGGGTCAATTCCTGTGCTTTGACCTTTTCTTTTGCCATCACAGTCTGGTCAGATGACGAGTGGCTGAAGAAGTTTTCAGGGAAGACTTTGGAGGAGAACAAAGAGGAGGGAGGAGCAGAGGCTCCCAAATCAGAGGCGCAGGAGGTAGGAAAAACTATTGGAGCCATCTGTATCCCGACTATCCCAAAAGCTAAGCTCCTTTCTGGAGGCAGAGCAAAGCATTGTCATCTCAACTCGCTTTTGTTTCTTGTCCTGCCCAGGATGAGCCTCCTGCCAAGAAATCCCGGGTCAACCCTCAGGTTTACATGGAAATCAAGATTGGAAACAAACCCGCAGGGCGGCTGCGGATCCTCCTGCGCTCGGACGTGGTGCCCATGACGGCAGGTGAGGAGAAGGTCCAGCTTCTCATGGTGGCTTCCAGGAGCATCACAGCTCTCAGCTCTCTCCTCTTTGCCCTTGTACAGAGAATTTCCGCTGCCTCTGCACCCACGAGAAAGGATTTGGCTTCAAAGGGAGCAGCTTCCACCGCATCATCCCTCAGTTCATGTGCCAGGCTGGAGACTTCACCAACCACAACGGCACCGGAGGCAAATCCATCTACGGGAAGAAGTTTGATGATGAAAACTTCATTCTCAAACACACAGGGCCAGGTAGAGCCATCTCCAGGTAGAGACTGGAGAGAAAATGACTCAACATCATCTAAGGGGCCGCACTTGGGCTGTTTTGACTTGACTGGTTGATTGTAGCAACCCTTAATTATAATCTATGTTGGCCAGATGCTTCTGCCACAGTGTGATCTGCCCTGGTCAGCCCCTCATGTATCACCAAGCATTGTTCCCTCTCTATCTACACAGTTATATTGCAGTATTAACATGATGCAATAAGAATTTTAAAGCTGCTTTGCTGTTTGATTTTAAACAAGGAATGTCACAGTGTGACTCTGAAAAGCAGGAACAAGCAAGCAGGTTTATCTCCATACAAACAGCTTTGCTGTTACTGCAGCTAAAACTAGCTGAGCAGCTTCTACCCTGTTCCATCTTGTCATGCTTGCAAGTGTTTCCCGATATAATTGGTTTCCAATAATTTCTGTGGAAATTATCCAGTTATCCCAAATCCAGCAGTGTTCTGTGGTACATAGGAATGGGTCTGGGTTGAAGCAGCTGCTCCTGCGCTGTGATCCATCACTCCCTCCTCAGCCATAACTCTGCACTCTTTGATCCCAGGGATGGTATCAATGGCAAACTCTGGCCCAAACACCAACGGCTCCCAGTTCTTCATCACCTGTGATAAAACAGACTGGCTGGATGGGAAGCACGTGGTGTTTGGGGAGGTGACAGAGGGCATGGACGTGGTGCGGGAGATCGAGGTGGGTGCCAACTGCAGAGTGGTCAGAGCAGAGCTGACCATCTTCCTGCCCTGGGACTTCATGCCTTTAATTCCTGCTGCTCTTTTCCTCAAGGCTCAGGGCACCAAAGATGGGAAGCCGAAGCAGAAGGTGATCATCTCAGACTGCGGGGAGTGCCCGTGAGCTCGGCTTTTGGAGAGCTGGAGGTGGGGAGCCTGGCCAGGAGGGACAGGGAACCAGCCAGAATGGGGCACCCCAGGGACTCCCCAGAAGTGCCCAGTCCTGTGGCTTCCATTGAAATTCCCCTGCAAAGCTTGGAGTGAAGGTTCCTGCTGTGAAGACAGTGCTGTGGTGTCTGACCTTCCCAGGATAAATCGCTTCCCAGCCTGCGCTGCCTGAGCGGGGCAGGGCTGGTCCTTCTGCCATGTTCTGGAAAGACTTTATGTTTGGTAAAAATAAAATATAGTTTTAAAATACTGAGTTCCTACCCCTTGCTACTGAACTGTCTGTATGAGGCTGGTCTTTGTTTTTGAGCAGAAATGCCTTTTTTTTTTTTTTTTCCCTTCATCTTTAGTAATCCCATGCCTAAATCCTGGCTCCAAGGGAAGCTACCTGTGCCAGGGAAAGAATTGCTGAGCTGAATTTCTCGAGTTTATTCCACAGCAGGATCTAGTGGAGGTGTTTTTGGCATGTCCCTGGCTTTGTAGTGTCCTTTCCCATCAGCAGAGGGAGGCAAGTCCCTGGCTGGCTGCTGTCCTACTGGAAAGCCTGGTCCAGCTCCATCCCATCCCCGAGGGAGGGCGTTTACTGGGATGTGTAAATGGGAGAACACGGTCAGGACAAGAAACATCAGGAAATAAAGGAACCTTTTGGATGACAGAAGAAAAAAAAGCCCAAAGTGAGGCTGTAGGAAGGGGTTTAATTTCCAAATTCTACGTTGGAGAGCGGGATAACCATGTGGATTAATATTTCCTGTGGTGGGTAGCTCTGGCTTTGCAGCATAAAGGTAACCACATTGGTGGGAAGTGATGGATTTGGGGTTTCCTACAAAATTATGGTGCTGGAGAGGAAGGGATGTGTGGTTTTGAGCTTGTGCAGGTGTTGGCAGGAGGGACAAGGCTGCTGGGACAGAGGGGAGGGTCAGGTGTGCAGGGATGAATTATGGGGATCTTTTGAGGAGCTTGTGCCTTTGAGGATTTTTTGGGATTTTGCCAACCCAGCCACTCACAGGTCGGGGATATTGCTTTTCCATAAGAAACAGTGGGTTGCTTTTATTCACTTGCTGATTTTCCATAGTGTTTGGGGATCATGCATTGCCCTAAAACTGGGACAAGGTACAATACAGCCACTTGGATGTGATTCCTGACAAACAGAAACGCCAGCCCAGCTTTTCCCTCCCTTACTCCCTTCTTTTTTTCTGTTTAAACCTCAGATTTTTGAAAACAGCCCTTGCAGGCACCTCCAGCAGGACCTGAACCAGGAAGAGCCCAGGGCAATGGAAGCCCTGGGTGTTCTCTCTGCAGAAAGCACCCTGTCACACAGAGCCATGATCACATCCTAACTTGGATTTCTTGTGGAATTAAATACCCAAAAAAGCAAGAGCTCTTCTTGGGAAGCTGGGCATTGACGGGGAGCAGATCTTTCTCCTTTTTGGTGGGTTTATTGGGATTATTCCTGGCTATTCCAGGTTCATTATTTGTTTAGTGATGCAAGTTTCCCCAGGTATTTGAGCTGAGAACCAGGACAGCCCTTTTCCTTTTAAAATCAGAGCAAATAAATAATTTAATTGTGCAAATAGCCTGGGGAAGCTGCCTGGGGCAATCACAGCCCCGTTGGGAGCCCATGGCAAGCATCCACTGCAGAGCACAGCCTGACCTAAAACTCACATCAGGGCTCATTTTCAAGCAAATAGGTACAATTTTAGCCGATTCTGAGTATTTTTTTCGTTGCGAAATGTCCTCCAAACAGAGAACTGTTGTGCTGTGACATTAAAAAACAAAGAGCAAGAGAAACTCTGTGTTTACTTTCCAAACTAGGCGTTTATTTTATAACAGTGTTGTAGCTCAATATGGATATTTTATTTTTTTTCCAACTGGCTGAGTTCAGTGAACTTTAGGTAAACAGGAGCAGGTTAGTCAGCCAGCTACTTAATTGGCTGATGATATTTTCATTAAGGGAATTAAAAGCACTGGGTAGAGGTGGGTTAGTTAGAAATACACAGCTAGAAACAGCTCAATCCCAGAGCAACTTGGATGCTGCCTCCCTTGTCCTAATTACCCTTGAGCCCAAACTGCTTCCACCAGAGACTGCAGCAGCACGAGGGGAAAATACACCAGCCACAGACAAAACAGACACAGAACCAGCCACAAATCCTCTCTTTCCTATACCTATATATATATATATGTTTGTATATAACTATGTGTCTCAATAGGTGGGTTAAGAGAAATTTTATATTATTTACATCCACTTCTGGGAAGGGCTGGGAGGGATTTATTTTTATTATGTACTAGAATTAATGGACTTTGTTTTGATGCAGCCCACGAAACTCCTCTTCCACACACGCAGCAGAAACCCAGTGTCACATTGCTCTGGTGGGGTTGGATGGGACATTCAGAGATGGGAATGGGATGGGATGTTAAAGGATGGGGCAGGATGTTCAAGGGTGAGACACTCAGGGATGGGGATGGGACGCTCAGGGATGGGGATGGGACACTCAGGGATGGGGATGGGACACTCAGAGATGGGGATGGGACCTGTTCATCAGTGGCAGCCACATGATTTCACCACCATGTTGCGATGCTTCTTGAGGATGACATTGTTGTTGCTGTCATAGTAGAGGACAGAGGTGGCACTGAGCTTGGTGGGGGCACAGCACGCCTTGGGCACGGCCTCAGGCTTCATCAGGTGGACCTGAGGGAGGAAGGAGCCCGTCAGTGCCGGCAAATGTGGCTCCAGGCAGAAGAAAAAGCATCAAGCCAACCCATAACTGCAAAAATCCTGGGTGAATGGGGAGATTATTTCCAGCTTTTTGCGAAAATATTTATCCTAAACTCCAGGCAGTCCCTGCTGCAGTTTATATTGGATCTAGGCTCATTGCACTGTGTGGGCCAGGCAGCCCCTTCATTAATTTGGGATTTCAGGGGCCCCTTCTCCCAAAAATAGACAAATGACTAAAAAAAAATATGAATCAGGGCAGCGCAGGTCAGACTCTGGTGAGGGTGGGGGATGATGGATGTTGTTGCAGTAGAGATTCTCCACACCAAATTTAAATCTTAAATACACAACACCTCTGAACATGACTCCCCTTCAGCTCATTCATCCCCTGCTCAGGACATGCATTATCCCAGTATTTTGCTGTATGGCATCAGCTGGAGGCTCCCGGGCTGCCGGACACACGGAGCCCTCTCTGCCTTCACCCGACATGTGTGATTAATTTATGGCAGGGGCAGCCGAGCTCTCCCAGCTCGGAAGTCCGGTGTTTTTGCTGTCAAACCCTGCTATTTGCAGCACAGGCTGGGGCTGGCACAGCTCCACGGCCGCCTTTGCCCTGGCGCTTCCCAGAAGGGCCGGATCCGGGCGCCAGGTGATTCACATCCTGCCCGAACGGCTCCGTTTTGGGAAGAGCGTTGGGTTTAGGGGTGATGGGTGGGTGTAGAGGGGAAAGGGGCCCCTCCCCACTGCTGCCAGGATTGTTCCCAGCCCCGGATGGGCCCTGGAAACTTCATTAATGTCAAAATTAAACCCCGCCAGGCGACACCTTCAAAGGCTCGGCCGAGGGCTCAGCGCTCCCTGTAATTAACCGCGAGCACCGGAGCCAGTGTGGCTCTGCCATTGGGAAACCAAACACTCACAGGGCAGGAAATTCCAGAAATTAATGCACTGGCTGGGATGTGGGGTGGGTTTGGGAAAAAAATGGAGCATTAAAACTTTCCTGCTTGGAATATGCTGAGCCCAACGTTTGGGTGCTCAGACACAGCAGTTCTTTCCAGGGCCATGGATAAACCCTCAGGCACAGCTGGCGAGGAGGACGCACAGACGACATGGAGCATTTCTGGGGAAGAGTGGGGGGCTCTGGCAAGCTCTGGGCTTGTCCTTATTCCTGAGCCTAAGGGGAGAGGGCCCTTAATTTGTCAGAAATCATCTGTTTTGTCCTAACTGCTGTTAAAGTGGAGAAGGATCATGTCCATCAGAAAATTAAGAGATGGAGGATCTCCAGAATTACAAAATCCCTCTGTTACACCCTTCTGGCTCAGGCTGATGGGCAGAGCTGGTGACCTCTGTGCTCTCACACCTCTCTCTCCATGAATGCTTTGGAATGCCATACCAGCACGTTCCATGATCTTGTGGTGGTGGGCCAGCCCATGAGCACCTACCCAGATGTGCAAGAATCCCTCCAGATATGTGAGTACCCATCCAGATGTGTGAGCATGCACCTGGATGTGCCTGCATGCATCCAGATGTGCAAATATTTGTCCAGATGTGAGAGCATCTATGCCGACATGTGACCACCCATCTGGATGGACGTACACTCATCCAGATGTGTGCACACCCATCCAGATGTGCATGCACCCACTAAGATGTGTGTGCACCCACTAGTGCTTTATTTGGACCATGAGATGAACTGCACTCTTCAACCTTAACAGCCTCAAACCCCGCCATGTTCATCCCAAATCCCAGTTCTCCATCAGGATCCATCAGGCTCCTACTGCTCCCCAGGGCCCTCATTGTCCCCCTGGGACTGTCCCTGTGTGTTGCACTGACCAGAGACTGCAGGATGGCATGGTTGGTGGCATTCATGCAGGAATCCAGGGGGAAGGCACACTCCCCCTCACAGTAGTAAGCTGAATATCCCTGTGGAGCAATCACCCAGTCCTGCAAAAAAAGAATGGGTTTTATCAAGGGCTTCGCCTTTCTGTGCCACTCCAACCATTCCCCACCTGGATAAACAACCCAACCACCTCCTCCCCAAGTGGCTGTGCCAGCAGCAAGGGTTTATTTTGATTTTTTGGACTGAGCCATGAGTTTCTCAGGGTCAGCGATGGGGCTTGGGGTTCTGGCAGTTCATGTTTGCCTTCCCAGCTCCCAGAATGGCTTCATGGGCAGGAGAATCCAGGGCAGGGGAATGGGATGATGGGGAGGTTTTTTGCATTGATGTCCCCCAGTAGATAAGTACCAGCCAGCCAAGGTCCTGAAAGCTGACGTAGAGCTCGTGGCGCCGGCAGACCTGCCGCCCATCCGTGGTGTGCACGTCATCTGTGGGAGAAGGGGACAGGGAATGTCAGCCCTGACATCCATCCTGCATCCTACCCCACTGCTGCAGCCATCCCCACTCAAGGGTGGGCTACAGCCCAAATGATCAGTTAGCCCAGGAGAACCAAAGAAGAGGAGCCTACTTTGTTGCACAAAGTGAAAAGAAGCTTCAGACTGGCCTATAAGTTTATTTTCCAATATTGGGATGAAGGAATTCAGCCTGGGAAAGGCTGAATTCCACCTTTGCTCACAGAGAAGTTGACTTTGAGGGTTTCTCAAACTCAGTGGGTTCAGGAGAGCTGGATCTTGAGCAGCATTCTGGTGGTGACACCTTCTCAGGGTGCCTTCAAAGTCAAGAGCAGTGAGGCAAAAATTCCAGTATTCAGGAATCCTGACAAACCCATAAAACACCATTTCCTTGAGGGCATCTGAGCCAAACTCTCTGTACCTCCCAAACTGCAAACAACCCCAACCCTAAAATCCCAGAGCTCTTTGCTCTGCTTCCCTTTGGCCCAAAACTGGGAATTCCATCAGATCAAGCAGCTCCCTTGCTCACGGCAGCAGCAGAGGCTGCTGTTTTCCATAGGGATCGCTCCTTACCCAGCAAAGCTCTTACCAAAAATTCCTGGGAGCTTGTTTGGATGAGGGAGGTCATTTGTCTTCTTGGGCTGCCTCCTCCTCGGGGGTTTGGCTGCTCGTGTGACGCGGGCAGGGCTGGGACTCGCCCGGAAAAATGTCACCATGAAGGGCTGCTTGGAGCGGGGCCCCCGGCGCCCCAACAGCCCCGCTGAGCCCGGATCAACGCTGTGCCCTGCAGGGGTGGGACCAGGCCTGGGTTTGCTCCCAGAAAGAACTCGTTTGGTTAAAGCAAGGCAACAAAATAGAGGAAATTTGCAGTGGAGAGCTGTGTGTGCCTTAGTTGGGCCCCGCTAAGGATCCCATTCCGGGTGTATGATGGGCAGTTTGGAGGAGGCACAGCCACCATCCCATGATGGTCACTCAGAGCAATTCAAGGATTAAAACTCAATGATCAGATTTGATCCCATGGGGAGATGAGGATTAATCCTCTGACACACACACACACACATACACTATAGGATCACTCCAGGTAAGGAGTTCATTAAGTGTTAATGGGGTTAATTATAGTCCACCCCATTAGCATGAAGCCTTTAGAAGGATTTGCCATCCAAGTTTGCCTGCAAACCTAGACTTCTGGCACCTGGGGGTTCTCTGGAACTTCAAAATATAGTGAGATCAACCCCAGCACCATATCCAAAGGCACCAAGAGGGGAGATGGGAGGACTCCAGTTCCTGGGAATTTGGCCTCAAGTGCTGCAGGTAGGTTGATCAGACTCACCATCATCTGTCTCCACGTAGAGTCGCAGCCCCAGGTTGTATTTCTGATCCACTAACCAGTGGTTGCTGGCGGCTGTGACGTCAAACACCAGCCAACCCTCTGTCCCAGCACGCAGGTCCTGGACATCCAGCAGGAACAAGTCAGATTCCCTATGGAAACAGGGTGGAAAAAAACCCCAAGTGAGTAACAGCACCCAAAGGGCACCAGCAATAATTCTTGGAAATGACTCCTTGGTGCCTGTGTCTGGACAGGTCCTGGCACAACAGAGTCAGGTCAGTGGCTCTCATCATCTTCACTCCCATCCCCATCATGCCCATTCCCATTCCCACCCCCATCATCTTCATTCACACTCTCATCCTCTTCATTCCCATACCCATTATCCCCATTTCCATCTTCTTCATTCCTGTCCCCATTCCTATCCCCATCATCTTCATCTTAATTCTCATCCCCATTCTCATCTCCATCCCCATCCCCATCATGTCCATTCCCATTCCCACCCCCATCATCTTCATTCACACCCTCATCCTCTTCATTCCCATCCCCATCATCTCCATCCCCATGCCCATCATGTTCACTCCCATTCCCATCACCCCCACGCCCATCCCCACCCCTGTCACCTGTTGGAGTGCTCTGCAGCCACCTCATAGATGCTGATGTGGAGGCTGTTGTTGCCATTCCGGGACACTCCCCGGGCCTTGTAGATGCGGAACTCGGCCGCCGTCACCGACTCGCCCGCGGGCACCTGGGTCAGGTCAAACCTGAACTCCTTCCAGTACGGCTTCGGAGAGAACATGTCTCTGTCCTGCTCCACTGCAGAGCAAAGGGGTCAGGGAGGGCTGTGCCAGACCCCAGAGGGGTTGGTCCAACCCCATCGAGTCCCACCGACCTGATTTGTCGCCGATATGGCTCCGAGTCCTCACCCCAATGAGCTCTTGGCTGCAAATTCCCGTCTGTCCTCTCCCAAGGGTTTTATTTTTGCACCCTCCCTCAACTTTATTCCGTTGCAAAACCCACCAGCCTCCCAGTCTTTTGCCTTTAATATTAACTAAAGTTAAATTGAAATGAAAAGCACAAACACCGGCAATGGGAGGAGCACAGAGAAGCTGCCATTCATGCTGTGGTTTAGGGGCTGCAGTTTTTTGTGCTTTAGCAAAAAGGGAAAACACACACACACAAAATGTTGAGGTTTTTTGGGCTCAGCAGGACCATCTGGAGCAGGAGTTGAAGTTTCCAAACTTTTCTTGCAGCAGATGTTCAGGGGACAGCCCAGGGCTTGCCAAGGCCCTTGCTGGGGTATCACAGGTCCCCTCTTGAACACAAGATTTGGGCTGATGAAATGTGAAGATTTTCAGCCTGTGCATGATTGGGAAAGGACAGGATTGTCAGATCACTGCTCTATAAAACTAAAACCTCACTTTTTACTGAAAATGCCTTAGTTCTGCATCAATCCAGTGCATGCTGGAACAGGAAAAATCTGCTGATTTTATACATATATTTTGTAAGTCCATAAAGAATAACCCAATGTCTTTCTTTACAGTAACACAGCTCCACACAATTTCTCTAATATATAATTATTTGCTACAAATTGTTCTTTAAAAATATTCTAATCTGCCTTGACTGAATACAGCTAAAATATATGATTAAATATGATTCAATATGACTAGAGCTCCTCCTGCTTCAAGCACAAAAGCAACGAAACCCATATGATCTAGTGCTTACTTTTAAAAATAAACCAAAGAAATAATTAGTTCAATCAAAATGTATGATTTAAATGCGTTTTTTTTAACCCATTCCAGGGGAGAAATAGTCCAAATTTAACACACCCTAAAGCTGTCATCCCATCTATGAGGGGGAACGACACGACGCATCTCTCCAAACCAAATGCTGGGATTTTACTTACGTACCCACAAATCTTTTTTTTAATTTCTTTTTCTTCTTTTTCCCTTTTTTTTTTTTCCCCCTTCTTTTTTTTTCAAATCCCACATTCTCTCTAGCTACTGGCCTCACCACAAGTTATGTTATAAAAAAAGCCCAGGGCCAGGCGGGCAGGGCGGATGCGGAGAACGCTTCCTGCTCCGGCGGGGCGGCTGCCAGCTGTGGCAGGAGGATGCTGTGGGGAGCTGGATCCAGCCTGTGCACCCTTTGGGGAGAACACACCACCCCCCAAACCCGCTGCAGCCCCTTGGGCTCTTCCCTCTTTTCCATTTCTTCCATTTCTTCCACCAACCCATCGCTGATGGTTTTGCACTCCCGGACCGCTAGCGGTGCTGCCGAAGCCATCGATGCCTCACAGCTTTTACAGAATCCTTAATTCCCCTCAAAACACAACGAGAGGAATCACTTCCTATTTTTTGGCACTGACAAACCCCAACCAGATGTCCCATGGTTGGTCCAGGGGACACCCAGGAACAGAGTGGTGTCCCCTGAAGTATTTTTGGTCACTTGGGTACTTGGGTCACCCCTTTGCTCCAAAACCACTGTGATTTTTGCAGCTGAGCACCTTCAGCAAAGCAATGATGTAGATGGACCTTCACCCAGGGGTGAGAAGGGGGATTCTCTTGTCAAAGCTGAGAAGGCCACAGAGACCCCACAACACAAACACTACTGGGGTGATTTTTGGCTGCTAAAGCAGCAGGGTTTTTATGAAAGCCTCCCATCAGTGTGCTGTGGAGGTGATGGAGAGGTCCAGGGATGAAGGCAGAGGAGGGGAGCTGGTGGGAGGGAAACCCAGAAACACCTGGGCAGGAAGAGAAATACTAAAGAGGATACAATTAGCTGAGCTCCTTGGTGAAACAAATAAAATTGATTTCGTAGCAGTATGTCTAGTGTTTGGGATGAGAGATTAGGAGGAATCCTTGAATTCTCTGCTCCTTCATGGAGAAGAGGGGACCTCCTTGGAGGGGCAGGACCAAGGGAGAAGCATCCCTTCCTGAACTGAGACACAGGGCTGCAAAAAACAAGTTGGAGGAGATTTAATATCAGTGTGTTTTCAGCTAAATTATAAATGGCTGTGAAATTACAACCCCCAAAGCACCCGGTGAGTGCCCAAGCAGAAGAGTGGGTGCTGAAGTGCTGCTGGGGGTGTGCTGGAGATGTCCCCTTGGCTCGTTGGAAGCCTGTTGGGAACCTGCTATTGATTCGAGGCGGGTTGACTCAGCCACACCACCAACCTTCAATTATCTGTGGGCGGATTATCCGGATTGTGGATGAGACACACTAAAAAAGCCCAACCCAAGTTCTTTTCTCTGCTTGCCCCCTCCTTTGGCATTTACTGTCTCACCCCAAAGAGCTGCTGTGTCTTTCCCCAAAGCTGAATGTCACCACAAAGCTGAATATGTGCTCCCACCATCCCAAAAAACAACATTAAAATTATTATATACCTATATAAATGGCCTTGGGGTCTTTCCCGTGGCAGGGGATGCCCATCTCCATCTTGACTGAGATTCATTGTGTCTCCCAGCCCTTGCATGCTCCTGATCTCTTCCCAGATCCCACCCTTCCTTCTGCTCCACAGGTTATTCTTAGCTGCACGTTTTCATTGTAAACTTTCCCTGTTTCTATAAACTGTGCATCAGTGGTAATTACTGGTCCTGGCTGCTCCCGATGGTCCCCATGATCATTTCAGACACTAAATTAAAAGGAAATGCCGGGATATTCAGCCACATCAAGTGCTCAGGATCCTAAAATAGGTTTAAAGAAGATGCAGGGAAGATGCTGTCCTTTGCTTACAAGCAGGAAAAAATAAGATCTGAAGGTTTTCTAAAGTGAGGAGAGATTTAGGAGTTATCCTGAGTGCTGTGAAATGAATCCAGGTGCTCAGTTTGTCTCACAGATCCTTTCTCCATCCTCCCAGGATGAACACTGGGAGCTGCAAGGCATGGGGCTCAGCACTGGGCACCCCCAGCCTGGCTGCTTGTGCCTGGGAGACATCCTTGGCCCCCACTGCATTCCCCCTGCTCCCTGAGCCTACACACAGCCAGCACCGTGTTGTGGGTGGATCCCAGGGAATTGTTTGCAAAGCTTTTCCCAATAAAACACACATGGAGGGTGTGTACAGAGCACTGACACCTTGGCATGGGCTGCCAGAAAACGCTGCCCTGCGTCCCTCGGATGGATGCCCAGAGGAGGAGGCTCAAATGGCTGCAAAATGAAGCCAGGAGTGAGAAAATCCTGACCCAGCTGCTGACAGCAGCTGGATTTCAGTGGTAATTGTGTGGAGGTGAGGGCAAGTGCCTGGCAGCGGGTGATGATCTCCCAGTGTGGAGAGTGAAGCAGCACCTGAACTCCCAAAATTCAATTAAAGAGGCTTCTGTGAGTTCCTACCCCACATTAAAGTCTCCTTGCAGTGCCTGGACTGCTGTGGCTATTTTTGCCAAGATGTCCTGCCTTCCTTCCCAGTGCTCCCTGGATTTGCCAGGAAGGGTCTGACTGTGGGCAGAGCCATGGGGGAGTCTGGCCACGTAGAATCCCAGAATGGTTTGAGTTGAAAGGAACCTTAAAAATCATCTCATTCCCCTCCCTGCTATGGGCAGGGACACCTTCCAATAAACCAGGAGCCATGGATGCCAAGAGGGAAAAGGAGAGAAAAGGAGGGAAAAGGAGGAAGTGTGTGCTGTGGTGCCCTGGGTGTCATAAGGGGCTTGCACACGATGTGAGCCTCCTCCTTGCCCTCCCATTACAAACCTCTCTGCTCCATGATTATACCCATGTATAATGTATCCATGACTCATGGCCGAGGAGAAATCCCAAAGCCCATCCTTATCCCAGGCTTAAAAATACAACAGCCCACCTGGTTCCCTCAGGGAGGACTCAGAAATAGCAGAGGTCAAGTTTTATCCTTGCACTGAGAGGAGCAAACGGGATGGGACGGGTGGATCCACCATCACCAAACCCAACCAAAGGTGCCCAGTGGCCACTCATGGCCCAGAGGCCCTTGCTTTCCCCATCCCCATTCCCAGCAGGCTCTGCCCACCCAAACTGGGATATGTTTGTGCACCAGGGAGGTTTGTCATTCCCCCTTCCCAGGAAAAAGGTGTGTCGTTGGGAGCTGTGCTGCAGCCCAGCTCACACAGGGCTATGTGAGGTGGCTGGGAGCAAAGAGGTCCAAGTGCCCAATGGAGCAATAACTTACCCCATTTGCATGTCCCATCGGGATAATTGTGCAGCAAATTATGCATGCAAATGAGAGTTAGCCTTCTCCCACAAAAACTTATTTAATTAACATGAAGGGGCTGACAAAGCCACAGAAATCAAAGCCATTTAAATTGACGGCTGGAACTGTGCTCCCCAACTCTCCTGGCTGCTCCAGGAGCAGTGGGAAGGGGAGCAGTGCCAGTACCATTGTGCTTGCACTCCTGTATCAGCACCAACACCTCCCTGGAGGCTCCCTAGCACCTCTTGAACATCCCACCCTAGTTGCCATCAAACCTGGCTGTTTTAAAGCCCATTTTGGTACTTGTGTTATCCTGAGCACTGAGGGGAGCTGGGGTTTGGTGCTTCAGTGTCTGTCTCCCTCAGTCTCAGCTTTCCCAGGATTTTGAGCACCAACAGCCCTCCAGGGCTCTAGGCAGGAGCTGAGTGACTTCATTTGTGGGCACCCCATCCACTGCCCAAGCAGCAGGCTCTGTCCCGGGCAGCCTGCTTGCACAATGGAGGTAGGAATGGATGGAGAGGATTTGGGAGACACCTTCACAGACCTTTCTCCTCCAAACCTCCTCCCTCTTTTGGGTCTCCAGTGAGGCACTCTCCCCATCCTCAGAGCACTGGTTGTGTAGGACTCTAGGTTTGGCCTGGAGAGGGACTCCTGAACACCCTTAAAACAATGAGCAGAAGCAAGGAAGAGCTCCGTATCCATACGTCTGATCTGCTCATCCTGCTGGGTTCAGGCCACCCCAGTGCCTGTCGTGTCTGGAGTGCTCATGGCCCTGCTGATGCTGAGAACTGTTCTGCTGCTGCTCAAACAACTGCTTGGAAATTGCTTGGATGGATGCTGGAGCTAGAGCCCAGTAACCAGCTGGACAGGATTAGCGACCTTGAGGATTCTATTTTGGACCGTGATTCAGTGTCCCACCGTGGGTAACTCAGCCCACCCTGCTGCTGGCACAAGACCTGCTGTCCTGCCTCACTCCCCAGCCGGTTCGTGTGCCCAGTGAAATGGGTAGCTCAGGGTGGATGAACCTCCCTCAGCTCACCCTCTCCGCAGGACCTTCTTCCCCTTCTCTATCTCTTCTTTGTTAAGCGGAGTTGGGATTTATGCCTACCAGGGCTCACAGTCACTGTGTCCTTCAGAGCCACCGTGTCCCTCATGGCCGCTCTCCCCTGCTATTGAGCTTAACTTTGGGTAAAAAAGGCTTTTCTGAACAAGGACGCTCTGAGAAACCACCCCAGGACCGAGGGATGCTCGGAGCTGCCGGTACCACAGTTACAGACCAGAGGTTTGGGTCGCTATCAGCTCAGCCCCGTGCGCCCCGTCCCTCCGGGCGCTGCCCCCCGGTGCCCCTCGGTTCTCGCTGTGCCTCCGCTCCCGGTCCTGCCAGTGCGCCCTGCTGCGCTCCGGTCCCCCGTGCGCACCGGTCCCTCCCGGTCCTGCTCAAGCCGCCTGGAACCTTCCCGTGCGCTCCGGTGGCATCGCAAGCTCCAGTCCCTCCGCTGCCCCTCGGTAGTGCCAGAGCCGCCTGGAATCAGCCCGCGTGGATCCCGGCACCCTCGGTGCGCTCCGGTCCTCCCGGTGCCCCCGGTCCTGCTAAAGCCACCTAGAGCCTGTCCGCGAGTCCCGGACCTCCCGGTGCCCCCGTTCTCAGTGTCCCCGCACGTTCTGATGTCCCTGGTGCGTCCCGGTCACCCCGCATGCCCCATCGCTGCCGGTGCCCCCGCATGTCCCGGTGTGCCCCCGGTGCGTCCCGGTGCCCCTGCTCCAGATGCCCCCGCGTGTCCCGGTGCCCCGGTGCGGTTCTCACCCATGTTGACGAGACTGACCACGGTGTCTGCGTGGCTGACGACGCTGCCGGGCGGGGGGCTCTGGGTGCTGAGCCCGGTGAGCACCGGCCGCGACACCGCCGCTTCCTCCCC
>VXBA01004356.1:227649-268175 GCA_013399895.1 Serilophus lunatus | reverse complement strand
GCCCGCCCCGGCGGGGCGAGGGAAAGGGACGGTCCCTGCGGCGGCACCGCCCCGGCCCCGGCTCCGGGACGTCCCGGCCCTCCTCGCCCGGCGGCCCTGGGGGAACGAGGCGCATCGCTGGGCAGGAGAATCCGTGGGCAGACGCCTCTAGGGGTGCTCAGGCTGGTGGGCACCTAAAGCCATGGACATGCAAATTCACGGGAATCTCTCTAGGGATGCTCACCCTCGTGGGCACCCGAAGAAACGGACACTCAAATCCATGGGAACCCATCCCTAGGGATGTCTATCCTCATGGATACCCAAACCCATGGGCACCAACCCCCACTGACACCCCAAGCCGTGGGCACCCATCCCTCGAGATGCTCATCCCCTTAGGCACCCACGTCTATGGATGTGCCCTTGTGGGCAAACCAACCCATGGGCACTCATCCTCAATGACGCCCAACCATTGGCACCAACTCTCATTGACACCCAAATACATGAACACCCAAATGAAGGGATGCTTATCCCCATGGGCATCCACTCTCACAGCCACCCAAACTCTTGGGCACCCAACCTGTGCCATCCTCCCTTCAACCAGCACCCACTTCAGCAGCGCCCATCCCCACAGGCACCCCTAAATTTGCACCCATCTGTGAGGACTCTGACCTCACCAAGCACTCACAGACACCTTACCTGCCAACATCCACTCCCATAGATCCCCTCAGCAATCAGCACCCTCACCAGCAGGCACCCTCTTCCCCAGTGGGCACCCACCCCACCAAGTACCCTGGCCAGCACACACCCACCCACCTGGATCATCTGATTTTGGGGCTGCTTGTTCCCTGATCCATTCCATCTGCGTGCAGACACCCCGTGGCTTCCACTGCCATTCCCTCTCCACACAGAATAACCAGCTCCAGCTCTCATCCTTACAAAGCTAACACTGGGGAATAAAGTAGGAGGCAAGATTGTTTATTACTGCAAGCAAGTTTAATACAAAAATGTGTCTGGTTTTTAAACAATTCATTGGTAGAGCTTCAGTTTTGCCTCAATTTTAAACCAAATTGAGAGAATCACACAGCAACACGGTCAGGGCCGGAGAGGAACAATATTTAATAAATACAGGAGCTGTGGAGAGCCCTCATCCCCCGGCCCATCTCCTGGTCACTTGGTCAGTTTGATTTTATTACAAAGAAAAAGTAGCGTACAAAAGCGAGACAGGACTTGCAGCAAGTGTGCTGGTGAGACTCATTTCAAGGACAAGCAACTGTGCGTGTAAGTCCAGATTTCTCCTAGGAGCAGAGTTCACATCAACCTCAGCCTGGTTGGAAGTGGAATGACCAGTTAAATAATAAATAGGAAACAAAGAGATGCAGATAAATAGTGATTGTGTAAGGAACGCCTTGTGTTGGGCTCTTTAAGCCATCAATCCAGAAGAATCCTTGAATTTGGAGGACCCACCACTGCTATGGGATGTATCCAAGTGATCCAGACCTGCCATCGTACCCGTGTGCTCTCCTCGGGCCGGCTTCGGCGTGAACCCCCTCCTCAAACCCCTCCCCAAACCCCTCACCACCAGTTTGTTCTTTAAAAACAAAGCTGTCAGGACAGTATTTTCAAGACAGAATTGTCACGACCTTTGCTGTAGTGTGTGCAAATTTTATTAAGTCAAACTCCGCTTTCTTCAGGTAAAACCACATAGCTTAAAAAAATGGAAACATAAGCCCCGAGTCCCCTCACCTCATGTCTCTCTGGTTGAGGTATCTGTGATTTACAAAAAGAGAGTTCCTTGAACACTGCAGGATTCAGGTCTTTGCTTTTAAATATAATTTACCTTGCTGAGACAGCAAGTTTATAAAGACATTTAGGAAACAATCCTAAAAGATAAAGCAGGTTCACACCCTGCACCGCGCAGAAATCCTATTTATATTTTAGTTTTTCTTTACACTTTCACATCTTGACCTTTTTTTTTTTTTGCTTCCTTTTTTTTTTTTTAAATTTTTTTCTTCTTTTTTTTTTTTTTCTTTCTCTTCCACATTACAGTTTTCCAGGCCCCTCTCTGAACAGGGGTCACTGAGAGGCAAATTTTATCTACATAAATATTCACATGAAAATAGTAACTTACAAAAAACAAAACAAAAAAAAAAAAAAAGAAAAAAAACCCAAATAAGGCAGCTTCATAACACAACTTTCTTTTACACTTTTAACAATATAGTTTCTCCCATTTAGATAAATATACATCCAATGTACGGAGCAGGGTTAAAAACTGGACGCAGGTTGGGTTTTTGACTCTCAGGAGGGCGTGGGTACAGTATTATCTTTTAGGGCCTGGAGTTTTTGGGGTGGCAGTGGTCGTTTTCTTGGACATGGTTGGGATTTTGGAGGGCTTGGCCATGCCCCGGCGGGAGCTGCCCTGCCCGCCGGCCACGCTGCTCTCCGAAGTGTCCGAGCACGCCGACTGCGTTTCCAGCAGGTCGAAGTCGGAGGCGTCGCTGCCCCGCCGGCTGCTGGCCCGGCTCCCCGTGCGGCTCCCGGCGCGGCTCGTGGGACGACTGGCTGTTTTTTTAGGATCTGCAAGGGGAGCCCAGACAGCTGTGAGCTGGGGGGATTCGGGTTCCTTCCCCTCTGCCCGGATCCCCAAGCTCGGCCGCTTTTGAGCACCCGCCAGCTCCCCTGGAATGGGGGGTTCAGCGTCAGAATTGGTCCCTTCCCAAGCTTTTAGTGGAGCAGCAGCAACTCCTCGGACTGCAGAACCACGCCAGCATCTCCTCACCCAGGCAGAGAGGCCATCACCTCCCATCATACCACCCACTCCGAAATACTCCACATTTTCTCCACCAATTTAAGCAGCAATAGTGTCAGAGGGAGGTTTTCCATCTTTTCACCTGACTTACCTGCCCGACTGGTTTTGGCACCTGTAGAGACTGGTGAGGAGCTGTTACTGGTGTCCCCAGCCAGGGAGGTTCGGCTGGAGTGGAAGGTGGGTCGCTTCAGTTTGCTGCCTGCTGCAGGGGTCACCTTGGGAGGAAGCACACAGAGCATCCTTTAGCTGTCACCTGGACCATGATGGGCCAAGATCACATCCAAGATCAGATCCCTGGCAAAAACATTTTGGCATTTACAGGCATCTTAATGGTCAAGGAGGACACAAACTGTCGTTTCAGCAGCGCTTGATGCAAAAGAAAAAAGCCCAGATCCTGAAAATTTGGAGAGTAATGGCAATTTGTGATCTGCAGGCTGGGAAAAAACTCAAAGCAAAGCTGTTATCCATCCAGAGGAGACAGCATCAGCTGGGCTCAAAACCTCCCCAAAGGGAAGGTGAAAAACTGCAAAATACAGGGATTTTAGCATCTATCCAGCTCAGGAGCATTTTGGAAGGTCAAGTATAACATGGAATCTTAAGAATACATCCCCATGTGGGGAGCATCAGCACAGCCTCACTGGGAGAGGGGGAGAGACACCCTGGTGCCAGCATCCACGCTCCCAGAACCCAAGGGCAACCAAATTGGAAAAGCAATGAACAAGAACACAAAACACATCTTATCAGCTCTGGTTGCATCCTGAAATGGTGCTTTTCCCGACCTTTAAGATGTTGCAAGTGCAGCTGATGTGGGGTGAAGCAGCACAACAGGCAACTCTGCTCCCACTGCCGTGGGAGGAAGCGATGGGGAAGGTGCCAGTAGGGAGAGGGCACCTGGATCCAGCTGAAAAAGGCAGCTCCAGTTTCAATTCACCACCCAAAGCTCTGAGTCTGGGGCAGCGCTGCAGCAAAGTGACTGCCTGTGATATATCCCATCCCTGGGGGCTTTGGGAGGCACAGGGATACAGGGATGGCTCCAGCTCAACTGCATCCATTTCCCAAGGAACTTTAAAGCAACAGCTGGAGGGGCTTCCTTCCATCCCCTGCAATTCTGTGATTTTTAGGAAACTCAGAGATGTTGGAATGGAATGAAACTGGAGCTGCAGAGGGAAAGGGGCAGCTGAGGGAATTAAAATCCATTAACATGTGATTGCTGAGGAACATCATCATCATCAGAGATTTCCATTCTCATCCTTGAACCTATTTTATAATAGGCAGCGAGCATAAATTTAGGGCAATTGGGGAAGCGCTCCTGACCTTCTGATGAATTAAATGAATCTCTTTTTCACATGGAAGCACTGCTGAGCAAGACACAGTTACCTCACCAGTGCAGTGAACCACCGAGATCTACCCGGTGCTTCTCATCACCCATTCACAAGGGCCGGAAAGTCCACGAGGAGGCTGAAAACTTTAGGGAAATCAAAATCTCAGGCCAAATTCATCCTCCCCGGAGCATCAAGGCGGTGACAAGGCTGGACACACCAGATGTGCTTCAACACGGTGATAAACACAAGCGCTCCATAAAACTGAGGCGGTGTGGTTACAGTGCATGCGCTGTAGCTGATTTTCAAGTCTCAACTCGGCTGCTGGATTTCAATTTTGGGAAGCCAAACACGACCCCCTTTTCAATGCAACAGCTATTAAAGCCTTGAAAATTAATATATTTCTTAAAGCACAAGAGGATTACTATCGGTGTCGTGGTTTGGAGGCAGGTAAAGGTGAATTGAAAGCGTTTGGGCTTTATTCTGAAGTTGATGTTTTATTTCATCCCGAGTTGGAAACCCATGAAAAACGCCAACAGCCGGAGCGTTAGCGGTGCTACAAGCGCTGCTCTACCACAGGGAAAGCGTTAAAACAGGCAGGGGAGGTGGGGTGACTCTGTGCCAGTGGCACTTTGGCCTGTCAGCAGGTCCTCGGGGCTGCCAGACCATACTCTACCTCGGCGCTCGGGAGCTGGAAGTCGGAATAATCGAATCCCCTCAGGGGGGTGCCCGCTTTACTGTTTATCAACCAGGGTTTGTCATAACATCGAGAGAAGTGATGTGGAGTCTGTGAAATGGAAAATCCAAGGAAGGGGGGGGAAGAGGTGGAATGAGTGGTAAAAAAAAAAAAGAGAAATGGAAAAGTATCTAGAACGAGAGAGAAAACGGCACTAAAACGGAACAAGAACCAAACAGGAAATATATGAATTAAAATAAAGGGAAAAAACCCGAAAGGTGATGAAATAAACCATGCATGGGCGAGCGATGGAGTGGGGAAGGAGAGAGGATGGATGATGGCTTCTTCCTGACACCACAGCCCTGCAATGGGGAACAGGAACCTTTGGCTGCACAGCAAGCGCTGGGGACCCTCCTGTGGAGTCACGGGCATCCAGTTTGGGCTGGAAACCTGTCCTGCACCATCCCATCCCTCCAATCCCACATGGGCAGCAGGATTCCTCCTGAAGACACCGTGAACATCTCCTGGAGACCACAGTACCATCAAGCCCCCAAGCCCCAACCTTCCTCCTCCTCCTCCATATACCTCCTGCAGCTCTTTATCTTGCTGGGATGGGTTTTGGAGACCAGTGGTTTGGAAAGGAAAGGGAAGGGAAGGCTTCATACACACCTTGGCTCCGCTGGCTGGGGTGGCAGGGGAGGATGGCATGGAGGCACAGCTGTGGTTGCTCTGGCTGGCGCTGGAACTGGATCGTGTCGGGGAGGCTGCTCGGGAGGATGGTTTCGATCTTCGGCCTCGCGACCGGAACGGGGTCATTCCTTGGGAAGCTCCTTCTGGCAAGATGAATTTCTCTCGGAGTTCAAGGTTGGTCCGTCCTCGTGCTGGAAGGGGACAAAGGAGAGGAGACCTGAGGTTTGGAGGAACCCAGCGTTGTTACCAGGGCTCAGGAGGCTCCAGGGCTGGGAGCAGTGTCCTTGCACGACTCCTCAAGCCCATCTCTGAGAGCGGGTGGATGGCAGCGAGACCATCCTGGCTCTCTTCTTCTGCCTCAACCACCTCCTGCCATGGATCAGCTCTTTGAGAAACAGGCCATTTCAAATCTGGGTTTAGGGTCATGAATTCACATCGGGTGCTCTATTATTCTCTTGTGGAAAAGCATCCCGATGGCCTTTAAACTCACCATGTTACAAACAGCAGCCAATGTCATCTTAAAAAATTAAAAAAAAATAGAAAAAAGCAGCTTTGAAGGGTTGAGATTCCTGAGCCTCTGAGAGATTCTGCTCTCTCACAGCTCTGGGCAGCTCTCCACACATTTTTGTGGAGAGATGAGAGAAAAGTGACCACCAGCCACTAAAAAACACCTTTAAAAATTTCATCCAAACGCCTCAAAGAGCTGGAGGGTCTCCCTTTGACAAGCAAGGGGCAACCAAGCAAGGAGAAGGTCTGTGGGCTTCAGCTCCTGGGCCAGCTGACATGTGCCAACGTGTTTCATGCTCACGGTGTTCAAACAGAGAGCGAGGGCATGCACCGATCCTTACGGGACACAGGAGGAATTCTAGAGTCGATGGATTATGGACCAGAAAGCCAAGAAAGCAATTGCAGGAGGGAAGCACCACGCTGAGATAACCAAGGGATAGAAACAACCTCGATGTCAGCGCTGTGAAACATCTGCTGCAAAGCATGAGCGAGGGACGCCGGAGGAGCAGGAAAACCCTGAAGGTTCCCCGAGGCACACGCTGTAAATCATGCTGCTTTCAGCAACAGCCGTCGGACAGCCGGGGTACGGAATGCAGCAGCTTGAAGAAGACACATCCGAAGCAATTAACATCTCAGAGACCCCAGTGAGACAGGGACATATGGAGCACAGACCTAAGCTCTCCAAAACACGCAGCCTTGATGGGCTCCGTTCCTGGCCAGCCCCTTGCTGATCCTTCTCTGTCCCCTGGTTGTGGCTCTCAGCATCGTGCCCAGCCTGACAGCTCTGACTGCCTTCAAACCTCAAGGTTTTGGAAAGGAGGTGACCCCAATTTTCCATGCCCATGGTACGTGACCCTGGTCTGCATTATCCCAACTGTCCCTTCCAAACGTGTCATCAAACCAGCTCCAGCAAATACTGCTCATCCATAAAAACCCAAGATCGAGGTGGTTCTTCCCTCCTAATGTGCTGCTGTCTCTTCCTTAAGCTCAGTTCATCCAGGAGCTTCTTACATTCCAATTTTTCTGCATTAATGCTGAACTGAAACATCTTTTTTGCTTAGCCTGGGACACACTTGTGTACTTATCAACACACAGCAGGATACAGTGCTCAAAATCCTCTCCAAAATCCAACCCAGCTCTGAAAAGCCCCACGGACATTGATGTCTAAATGCAGCCCCTTTTACAACTCAAATCTGGCTTATGGCAATTCAAACTAAGAAGAAGGGTCACATTTCTCCACTCCAAGGCAAAAACAGGGCAAGAAAGTTCATTTTAAGGCACTGGAAGAAGACTCAGCACCATCAAAACAGGTATTTAAGGTGCATGGTCCTGCCCAGCTCAGGGTTTCCAAATTAGTTCCTTATGCTACTGCTTTAAAGACAACAAATAAACTGAGGAAACTTGTATTGGAAATACATCAGAGAGAAGTACAAAGTCACAGGAGAAATGTCTTCTTAGTCCCTAGGATGAGTCTGGATCATCAGTGCTCTATGGAAACAGCCCAGTGCAGTACCATGGGGTCATGGATCCTGAGCTGGAGCATCATCCCAGTTTCAGACTGGGATGTTACCATGTCCTGGCTTTGAACCTTGGGAATTCTTTCAGGTCATCTTTCCAAAGCTTACTCCACGACCCACAGAGTTACCTGTAGGTACTGACCACTTCCAAGGGAAGCCGAGAGCTGCAGCTTTACTTGCCGGGATCTTGGACCCAAGGAACACAACCCTTCCACCTTCTCCTCCCACAACACCTAGCTAAACGCTGTGAGATTTGCTGCAGTATCACCAAACCTTGTGACTTCCAAGTTCTTGGTTTGCTTTGGATCTGTTTTCTCCAGCTCCTGCCCCTTTGGATAACCCAGACCCACTCTGGTCACTCAGTCTCAGCAGACAGATTTCCAAACTCCGCTCACTGGGGGAGAAGACACTGTATAAACCTCAGGAACTGCCTTACCTCTGCACGGATCATTCTTCACTAAAAATTCATCCAGGGCCATCCACCCTCCTCCGACACGAACCATGACCGTGCTCCGCAGGATACGGACCAGCCGCAGCTGCTGGGAATCGCCGAACTGCGGAGCCAAAGCGAGAGGTCAGAGAAGGGGAACAAGGGACACCCGGCTCCTTCCCACAACAGGCTGCACCACAGGCTTTCATCCACCTATTTAATAGTTTTAAGGATTCTCCAGACAGGTTCTTCTGGAATAAATGCAGGTTAGCAGCAGCTGACAGGAGTTTTCCTGCTGCCGAAATCTTTAAAGTTGGAAAGAGAATTTTTTTTATAGCAGCAAATTTGATTCTAGAATTTGGGTTTTAGGTGGGTTTTCTCAGCATGAATTGTAGGGTTTTTTCCCTTTTATTGTGAAGGAAATAGAGGCTGGGAATGCCATGACCCTCTTGGTGCAGCCCACATGGAAAAGAGCCGGCTGATTCAGCAGGACAAGCAGTGCTGCATCACCGCTGAGCAAAACACCTCTGATCATCATCAAGTCTGAAATCCAGAGACTTCCCTGAGCCTCAGACTTGACCCCACCAGCCACAAAGCCCCCGCCACAGCAGTTGCCCAGTGAGGATGTTTTGGTGAGTGCAGAGTGATGGGAATCCAGGCAAGAATGTTGATTAGTGATTGCAATGTTCATTAGTGATTTGAAACACCTGCGATATCAAACTAGTGCATCCTGAATCAGAACCATGTGTTTGTTTTATAAATCTCCCTAAATCTCCTGGACAGCCATGCCCAGGCTCCTGGATGCCTGCTGGGGGAGGGACACTGAGAGCCTGGCTGCATCCAGGTCTGCAGAGCACCTGCTGGGATGAGAAGACAGGAGAATCGGCCTTTGGAAACAAGACTCTCTTCAGAATGATTAAAAAAAGTAAAAAAAACCCAAACAAGAACATTTTTTGTGAGGGGGTACACAAAAAATAAGAGACTTAATGATACAGGGAGAGCAAAGTGACTGGGATGGCTCAGGGCAGCAGGTGACAGCACCTCCAACCCACAGGGATATAGGATTCTGGACCACTGTGGGGTTTCCCTTCTTGAGGGTCCTATCAAAACTTAGGTCTGAGTGTGGTGGTTGAAGAGCTGCCACAGTGCTCATGGGCAGGGAAGGGGACAGAGGAGCTCCTTCCCTCTCTCCAGGCTCTACATGAGGTGCCCTTCCAGAGCCAAACCCAGGGACGAGTCAATTCTCATTTCTGCTGCCACATATACATTATTATTATTCAGCTGCTGTTGAAAATGTTTTTATAATCACTGCCTAAATTAAAGCCAGAGCTCTCAGAGTAATCCACTTCCAATATCCAAGTTTGTTTCATTTTGGGCATCTTTTTGGGTGGGCACCATCATTCCATATGAAAAATAAGAGGTTTTTTTCAGGTAGGGACAGCGAGGACATCAGAATGGCATGGGATGCTCCAGCCCTGCCAAAAAGGGGGCTCTACCCCCCAGACCAGTTGACACTCACAGGGGCTGCTTGCTCATCCTGGGTCATGACAGTATTGGGATACCTGCAGGTTTTGGGAGCCTTGCTCCAGTGAGGAGTTACTCAGTGGGTGTAGCAGGGATGAAGGTTTAGTTATCATTACCTACAGGATTACAGGGGTGGACTCAGCGCTCACATTCCATGGTGATTGCAATCCAAACCCACCAGAGCCTGGTACAGCCCTTGTGCAGGCAGTTGTACCCCCATGATTCCCTACAGGAGCAGAAATCCATCTGTATCCCAGTGCTCCCACCATGGGGTGCCACATTTTACCAGTGGTTACCATAAACATCCTCAATATATCCAAGGAAGGAGCCTGGAGAGAAAAATCCCTCCATTTTTGTCAAATTCCCTTTTTTCTGCCCAATGCCATCTTTTTTTTTGGGTGGCACTCCTCTGTACCAGGCTCTGCTCAGCAGTGGTCCCAGATCACATCCTCCCACAGCACCACAGGACAGAGCAGCACCACAGACACACACAGCTACGTTTGTTAAAAAATTCCAGAGGTGAGAGACAGCAACACAAGGCAAACTGTACCTGATTGCCGAGGAAGAACTATGGAGGGGAGAGGAGTTGTGGGAAGAGGGAATGGGGAGGGGGCAGGAAAGTCCAGAGGCAGAGGAGGGGAAAGAAAAACAAGAAAAACATTTATGGGATTAACAGTGCAATAATCATGAAAACTGTTAACTGCAGGAGTTAGACATCTGGGGAGTTTGGGCTATTTGGGGGAAGGAGAAGCTCTGGGAGGCTGGGGCTGGTGAAGCCAGAGGGGGAATGCTGTGGATGAGCTCCCCCTGACCAAAGCATCAGCCCCAAAAACCAGTGGGCAGGGAAGTGGGAGCTCTGCCACCAGCTCGTTTCACCACTTCACCTCGGTGAAGGGTTTGAAACATAAACAGCAGCTCGTTACAAAGAGATTCTGTAAGGAAATTATTCTCCCTTCTTCGGGAGCGAGCTAAGAAAAACACAGGCGTAAGGTACACTCATCCATGAGGAAAACTTCAAGGGCGGCTCCAGCAGAGTGAAAGCGGCGTTTCACGGGGCCCCCGGGCTGGCTGCCCCAGAACAGGGACACTTTTATGTTCTCCCAGTTCAGGGAACGCCCTGGGGCCAAGGATGGAGCTGGGAAAACACGGCCAAGCCACCTCTGCCGGGAGTCGCCGTGCCAGGGGACGAGGCCTCCATCTCACCCCTGGGTCCCCCCATGCCAGGCTGGGCACCTCCTTGGGGATCCCCCCTCCCCGGGTGGGAAGGGGGAGCAGGGTCTGTGCCACCAGGGCAGTGTTCAATCCCATGTGCCTTACCCGGTACTTGTTCTCGCCGATCTGCTCCACTTGGAATCTCTTGGCACACTTGCACTGCGCCACTTGCCTGGTGACCTGCCATCACCAACAAGAGAGGTGAGGAACCAGGATTTTGGGAGTCTCTCCCAATACAAGTCACTTCTTGGATAAGACACAGCCCTAAGCAGCCTTTTTTTCAAAAACATGGTAGGTACCATCAGTTCCAACCAATTATTTTGGCTCAGCACCAGCACAATCCTTTTCTGACCTATTTTTTGTCTTCCTCACTGCCAACCCACAGCCTGAACCACCCCAGCAACCCTGAGCACCCCTTTTTTTGGTGCTTTACCTCATCCTCAATCTTGTCAGCATCAGTGGTGGGGCGATAGGCATCCTTGTTGGGATGGAGAGCAGCCACAAACTCGTAGTAATCGATGTAGCCGTCGCCGTCGCGGTCGAAGATGTCGGCCACCGCCGTCATCTCCAGCTTCGTGGTAGGGAATTCTGGAAGGAGAAAGGAATGAGGAAACAAAGCAGGGACTTCATCCAGCAGAGACAGAGTTGTGGGAGCACTGAGGTGCTTGTTTTCCAAGCTCGTTTGCCGGGCTTACTGGAAGCCAGGATGCCGTCGATGAACTCTTGCCGGGTGATCTTCCCATCCTGGTCTTTGTCGATGCGCCGGAAGAAGTCCATGACTCGGGATTTCTTGTGGTTCATCCAGCGCATGTACTTCTTCCGCCAGACATCGAAGTCAAAGTTTGCAAACTCCTTCAACTGGAGGGAGAACCGTGGAAGTCAGGGGGAAAATCCCCAAAAGAGCAGCACCCCTGGCTCTACAACATCCCAGAAACACCAGCCCAAGCTCCTGGCGCTAATGCTCCCTGCCCACCCTCCTGGGAATGTTGGTCTGGATTGATCCAGATGACCCTAATTAACGAGGGGCTGCCCAAATTTACTTTCCAGAACAGGACACACAGTGTAGCCAACAGCCAGCACATGGAATGTGCATCATGGGACCACTGACATGGGATGCAGCATCTCCCCCGCTGCTGTACGGACACACAGGCAAGAGGTCAGCTACTTGCACACAGACATACACACACACCCCCCCCCACCCCCAACATCTGCTTGGGCTTTTGGGGATGTCTCCTCACCCAGAGATTGCCTATGGACTCGCCAGAGAGGAATTCTCACTGCCAGCATCATTTGGGGCATGAATCTCCCTTCTCCCTTTCCCTCTGAGCAGCCAAGAAGGGATTTCTTGCTCATTTCCCAGGTAAAACAGCAGGTGGGACACATCTCACCTCTATAAACCCTGTCCCAGCCTCAGACCCTTCAATATAAATTAACACCCTTCTTATCCCCCATCCCAAAAAGGACTCCCACGACCACACCAGCTCAAGCAGCTCACACCAAGGTAACACAACAATTTTTAGGGTATTTTTTTTTCTCTCTCTAAACATTCTTGGGGTTAAAAGCAACAAAGAAAAAACATGAATACGTATAAACTGAACTGACCTACAGCAAAAGCAACAAAAAACAAAAAAAACACTCACTTCTGGGCATAGCTGCTTTGTTAAGCATAAATAAAAACAAAAATGACATTAGATGTTTGGAAAAGATAGAGACAGTAAATGTTAAACTAATTACTAGGAGGAAAGCAGGGCCTGGCTCTCATTTATTCTACAGATACTGACTACAGGGGCGCAAGGTTAGTTAATGTGCACTTAATTTATTAATTACCAAAGGGGTTTTAGCCATATAATTTTAGGATTTTTTTTTTTTTGGCATTTTCAGAGGCAGCAGGAACCGTCTGCAAGAGCTGAGGCAGCACTAATTTAAAATGCTTCCTGCACCTCTCTGGTGATGAACTCCCAGTTCCCCTCTTTCCCAGAGCTGCCAGGGGGCTGTTACCTCCTCCAGTCTGTCCAGGGCATCATTGAGCTTCCGCTGTCGCTCCAGGGCCAGCAGCCAGACCTGCTGCCAACGTGCTGAGAGCTGGTTTATGCGGGGGTTCTTTGTTTCCGACTGGGAGATAATGGGCATGCTGGGGGGAGCAGCCTGACCTAAGGATTTTCCTGGAAAAAGGGAGAAAATGAATCGTTTGAGGTGGTGTTGATGAGTACACCAAGTCTGAGCTGTTCAGGGAAGAGCAGCAATGGAATACATTTAATTTTTTTGAAGAGGAAACCTCCCACGGCCTTGCAGGCTGCTCTACCAAGGGATGCAGTGTCCCCAGGTAGGAGGACAAGGTGACAGCTCTACACCCACATCTCCCAAGCAGTCAGAAATTCAAACTGGACTCTAGCTCCAAGAAACCCACCCCAAAACCTCATCCCAAAGCACGAGAGAAAAGGAGAGCAGCCCAAGTGCTCCCAGGAACAGCACACCCAGCATGGGTGTTTTGGGAAATGCCACCTGGATTTTCCCCTCCTGACAAGTCTCAACCGCCTTCCTGGTGGCTGTTAATGCAGGATGCCTTGTTAATTGATAATCAAAGTTAATGAGCTTCCTACATATTTCATTTCCTGCCATCCTAGAATGTTTCACCCAAAGCAGACGTACTGTTGCTGCGGGACTTGTCGATGAAGGTCCCGTGGGGAGGCTCAGTAGCTTTTCTCTTGTATGTCTTCGTCACCCGGTCCACATCTGGCTGTTTCCGTGTCATCTCCTCCATAAAGGACTGTCCAAACACAGAAAGGACAAGAAAACCTCTGTAATTTTGAGACTTTCTGTTTTGCAGACCTTGACTGGGACATACCAAGCTCATAGAGGAGAGGTGAGCCATCAAGCACCAGCAATGGGGGCTTGTGGCCGAGCTGCTGCTCAGCACAGGCTGGGATTTGCTTCAGTTGGGTCCCATGCTGCTTTAATAGGGATTTCCAAAAGAAGTCAATGGCTCCTTTATGGAAGCATCCCTCTTCTCCCTGCCTCTCTCCTGAGTGCTCATCATGTTCAGCACTGGCCTCACCTGGTGTTCAGAGATGAGGGCTTTGACCTGATCAATATTTTGGGGCATGGGGTCCTGGTCCCGCTGGATCAGAGTTGTCTCAGCCCACTGGATCCAAGCCAGGAGCTCTTCCAGAAGCTCTGCATTCGCCACCAGCTCGGAAAGCGCAGACTCCAGTCTCTGCTGGTGCTGCTTCGCCCATGTGAGAACCTGTTGGAAACAGGGGGGGGATGACCATCAGCCCAGTGTGGAAAAACCACCCCATGGCCACCCCTGGAACAAACCCTGGGGGACTCACCTCCTCGAACCTGGCCCGGATGATGGTGATCCAGTGCTTGATGGTGGTGATGCAGTCGGGGTGGCAGGCGCCCAGGATGACCTCCCCCATTCCCACCGCCGCGTTCACGTCCACTCGCTTCTCCTCCACTTTCTTCATGAACTCCTGAAAGGCCCAAAGGAATTATTTTGCAATATTTTCCCCCAGAAATCCTGCTCAGGTTGTGTTTTGGAGCTCCCTGTTACCTTGTGGGCATCGATGAGGGACTGCAGTGCCTCGGCGTCGTCGGGCAGCGCTCCCCGAAAACGCAGGGACTGCTCTGCCTCCGAGAGCCACTCCAGCAGCATGTGCACAGCTGTCCTGAACTCCTCTGCCTGCAGAGACAAAAGCACAGGCATCAGCCCTGCTACTCCCAAAACGGGCTGCTGGACTCACTGCTGAGAGCTGGGGGGACAATGGGTTGAAAGGGTCTTTAAAAACATATAAAAACAGGGAAAACAGCCTTATTTGTAGCCTGGGTTTGTGCAGCACCAGCAGACAGGCCCTGCAGTGACTGGACATCTCACTCCCCTTGGCATCAGCTGCACTGAAGAACTTAATGTTTTTAAAAACAGCACAACTGTCTGTATCCTGAGCAGTCTGGGACCTGGGTAGTTTATTCTGTAAATTGCCTACTTGACATAAAAGCTGCTTAAGAGCCTTTGACCTTTTGGATTTTTTTTTTTAGCTTCAATCAAGTCTCTTTCTCGCACTGGACACCGGAGAACAGCAGCCTGGCCTGTCTGATAGATCACTGCTCTATCCCTGCTGGGCCCATTGGTGAGATCTTCTCACCCTCTCTTTACAAACCAGCCTTTATCAGCTCTTCTTTTGGGGAAAAGAATCAGTAAATCACTGGCACCCACTCACTGCTTTGCACTGAGAACCACTGCAGGGCTGGGGTGTCCTGCCTGGCCAGGGCAAAACCTCTTCCCCAAGCTTTCTGCTGAGCTCCTGGCACAAACCTGGAGCCCAGCAAACCTCTCTAAGATGACTTCCACCCATAATCTTCTCCTCACCTGCTTCAAGGCCTGTTCCAGGCGCGTTTGCTTGGACACTGACAGCTTGCAGACCGTGTCCCACCGGTTGCTCAGCTCCTGCAGCTGCACCTTCACCCAGGTCGTGTCATCCCTGCTGTTCTCGATGAGCTCCCGGCCAGAGCGTTTGAGCACCTGGACTGTCCCTGTGCGCTTCCCCAGCTCCTTCTGGAACACCTAGAGGGAGAGGGCAGAGAGCAGGGTTAGGTAGTCCCAGCTCCTGTCACTTTTTTTTTCCCTCCTTATCCACTGCAGGAAAGCAAGACACAGTTCTGCAGCAAGGCACCAACTCTCTTTCTGTTTTTTGGTTCTTGGGGAACACAAGACCTACTCACATCTTGGAAAAGAGCTGGAAAAGGTGCTCTCACCTTGTGAGCATCCATCAGGTTCATGACCAGATCCAGGTCCCCATGGACAGGCTGGTCTTCAGCTAACTGGGGTTCCACCTTGTAGAGCCAGTCCACCAACGCCTGCAGTGCATCCATGAACTGCCCAGAGAACAGGAGGGCTTCTTCCAGCTTGTGCTGCCTGGAAAACAAATATCCTGGTGAACTTACATGAATAAACTCATCTCCTTCTATCATGTCCTAGTGACCTATAATCACTTCATGAAATCCCTTTGATAAGAATCCAGACACACAAACGCTGTTGGTACAACACTGGAGCTGGACTTACCTTTCCACAGATTTTCCACACACTGTGTCCCACTTATCCCGGACTTCTCCCAGTAAATTGTCCAGCTTTTGAGTGTCATCTGGAAGCAAGGCTTTTTCTTTGAGGGCTCTGCCTGTCCTGATGGTGGTGTCATAGACAGGCTGCTTGCCACCCAGTGTCTTCTGGAACTCCTGGGAAATGGAGAGAAAACAAAATTAGTTCAGAAAGCCTGGCCTTGGCTCTGAAGATTCCCAGATGAACATCTTCCATGGCAGCAGAAGGTATGGCCATACTTTTCCCTTGTCCTGATGGCAGAGATGTTGCCCTGCTCCCCCTCCCAATGGAGTGCCTTCCAACCCACATCCAGCACCAGTCTGGCTTTTACAACACCCTACCTTGTGTTTGGAGAGCTGGAGCTTGATTTTGTCAGGATCATTGGAAATCTCCAGCTCTGAGTCCAGGTGATTCTCTGCATCCTCCAGCCAATCAATCAGTTTCTTCCAGGCCTCATGGAACTGCAAAGTAACAGGACCAAGTCTGAAACTTCAAGCTGGTGGTATCCCCAGTTCCTTCCTGGTCCTGGGACCTCCTGCCCTCCAAGGCTGGCCATTCCCTGGGGTCTGTCACACCTTTCCCACATCTCTTACCTGCTTGGCTCGTTTCCTGGCATCATCAAGAGCCCGTCCCCGCTCCACTGAGCGCTGGACCACCTTCTCCCAGCGGGACTGGACGCTCACCAGCAGGTTCTTGATCAACACCACATCCTGCTTTTGGCTGAGGAACTTCAGCTGGTTCCCAGTTTGATCCAGCTCGATGATGCGATCCCGATGCGCATTCACCTCGTTGGCAAACACCTGTCAACAGGAAAGATGTCCCATCTGTAAGGGGAGCTGGATGTGGCCACGAGCAGCCTGTGGGTGCAGGGGGGGGATCATGCCACCCTCACTCCTTCCACCCTGGGGATGGAGCCATGGGGTGTCCACGGCACCAGTACCTTGTGCTCATCGATCTGGGCCAGCACTGCGGCGAGGATGAGGCTGGGCGGGGGTGCAATGTTCAGGCTCTGCTCAGCCAGTGTCAGCCAGTTGATGAAGTCCTGGAGGGAGTTCTGGAAGTCGGTGGCCAGGGCCAGCGCCTCCTCCAGCTTTGCCTGTGGCAGCGGGAAGGGAGAAAGACAGAGTTAAAAACAACACAGAGGGTGAGAGCTCTGATTTGCAGCTTCACAGACAGAGGTGGCCTTTGTGTCCCTGCCCAACCATCCCTACAACAGAAACCTCATTGCCTCAGCCTGGGAGCACGACTTGTTTACCAAGGGGAGGGGGTTCCAGTGAAAGCCACGGCTTTCTTTCAAAACAAGAATGGTCCCTGAAAGGGGAAACCTTCATCGGCACACGAGCAGCTGCGTCACCCCCAGCTTCCTGGGAAAGGGATCGCCGTGGGGAGAGCGGCTCACTGAATGGGGTGGATGATATTTCGATGGCAACAGCTGCAGCACTGCAAATTTATTCTGGGCTGAGGCCACCGCGGCCCTTGTTTTATCTCATCCCTGGCCAAAAGCTGAGGATGGAGTCAGCTCGGAGGAGGATTTGGCTTGACTGACAAAGCCTGCTTTTGAGAGCAGCAGGAGGCTTCTTCCCACCCCTCTAAATTAACCCAAAATGGAATTCTACTCTCATTTTCGGTGTGATTTAAGCAATTCTGATGTCAATCTGGGAAAAAACACTAATAGCTGGACTCTCAGCACCACCTGAAAGACAAACTCAACCTGTACAACCAACAGAGAGGTTGTATAAAAAAAACAACCCTCAGCCCTACACAGGAAAGCAGAGTGGGAAAACAGGGAGCAGTTGCTGTCAGACCACTGGTTAAGTGTGGACACATCTCTCCCCCAATGTTACCTTTCTCTCCTCCATTTTGGTGCTGACCAGACACCATTTCTGCTCCAGCAGTGCCACACTTTGCTCTGTCTTTGAGCCAGAGCTGGAGTCGTCGCGGTTGAGCAGCATCAGCCGCCCCTTGGCCAGCAGTTGGCTGTAGACATCCTCCTTGGCTTTGAGCTGGCTGTACAGCTCCTGCAAAGAGCCACCACCAAAGGATTAGACAAAGAAAAGCTTGGAGAGGGAACATGTCATGCTGTAAAACTCCAGGTGATGGGAACATTAGGTTCAGGACAAGCAGCAAAGTGACAGCAGCACATCACTTTGAGCCGAGAAAAGGTGGTTAAGGCATCACGATGCTTGTTTCAGGCATCAAGTGCAAAATGATCTGTAAGAGACCAGAGCAGCTTCTTCTCCCCATCAGATACACAACGGAGAAGTTTTGATACTGATATTTGACAGGAACTTGCTGAATTAAAAGCACTAAAAAAATAAAAATCTCTCCTGAGAAATTACCATGTGGGCATTGAGCTGTTCCCGGGCAGTTTCTGGCAGACCTCCTGTGGGTTTTGATGCCGACAATTGGCTCTCCATCCTCGTTAGCCACAGGAGGAAGTCTTCAATCTCACCATGGAAACCCTGAGCCTGTTCGGGAACATAGAATCGGCCCCGGATCAGATGACATCAGCCACCATTGATCATGTGCCAGGGTTAACGCTGTGTTTGCTTTGAAACCAGATAAAGAGGCAGAGCTGGATGTGCCAGCGTGTTCAGGAGGGTGATACACAGTGTGTCCATAACCCACGGGTGTGCCTGGTCCTGACTGTGCTTCTCAGCAGGCACCAAACCCCTCCAGGATTAAGAGTTATGTGAAAAACTATCATAAAAAAAATCCCAGTGTCTTCCTAACTCTTTCTCCCTTTATTTTCCCCCAGAGTGAAGCGGGAAGTAAACCCTCAGCAGGACCCCACTGCACAGGAGTGTATTCCAAATGCCTCTTCCTGACCTGCTGGAGTGTGGACTGCAGCTGCTGCTCCCTCTCCTCTGTCTTCTGCAGCACTGACTCCCAGCAGGAATTCAGCTTCTCCAGGCGGTTCCGCAGGCTGCTGGCATCGTCCCCTGCACTTGACTCCAACAGCTCACTCCCTGCTTTGTTCACTGTCTCCACAGTTGCTTGGTGGGCCAGGACATCATTCTTCAGCACCTGCATGAGATGGGCAAACATTGGACACCTCCCTTAAACACACTGGATCTTAAAACAGTTGGATCCCTGCCTGCTCTCATGGATCAAACTAGCTCAAACCCTTCAGAAGAAATTAAATGCAAAGGGAACGGACTAAAAATGTATTTGGAGTGGGAAAACTCACATGGTGCTTTGCGAGTTCAACCTCGATGACTTTGGGGTCTCCATTGATGGGTTTTTGGGCATCGAGCAGCTCCTCAGTGTGGGTCAGCCAGGCCATCAGCTCTGCCAAGGCATGCTGGAACTGGCCAAGTGCCAACAGAGCAGCTTCCAACTTGTGCTGGGCAAGGACAGGGATGGAAAAGGGAAATTTAATGACTAGGAGCATCACAGCGAGCTTCAGCCCCACACTTGTGAGAGCCCCAGGTCTTCACTCTACCTGTCTGTGAGCAATTTTCTCGCCCAAATTCTCCCAGAGATGTTTCAGCTCTGTCAGTGGTTCCTTTATGATGTCTCTGTCTGTCTCATCCGTAGCCTTTTTTAGCATCAGTTCACCTTGGTGATTAAGCTTTTCCATCTCAATCTGCTGCTGGTAAACCTCCATTTTAAACTCCTGCCAAAACAAGCAGGACAGAAACCAGAACCAAATGAATCACTGGAGCTCTGTGAGGCAAAGCAGCGCCTGGGAACCGGTCCCTCTCCACCCATGTACCTTCATCTCGTTCATCTGCTCCTTGACCGTGCTGAGGTCGGTGCCAACGGGTGACATGTTGCAGAGTTTGATCACAGCGTTGTCCAGCCAGTCAAACATGGCCTGGAAGGAGCACAGACCACATTAGCAAAGGGAATGGCAAAATGTTTCCCCCTGCAGCTAGTTAGGAAACAGGGATGGTTCCCCCCCCCACTCAACAACCAAAACTCGTCTTTCAGGTCAGAGACGCTTGGCCAGCTTTCTCTTTCCTCCCCTCTCCTATTTCTAGCATAAGGATCTGCCAGCAGCCACCTCATCCTGCTGCTCCATGCAGAATTGGGAAGAGAAATGCAAAATACCTGCTCTTCCTCAGAGCTGGTTGTTGAGCTCAGGCTCTATCAGAGCCTGCAAACACTCGCCCAGGAGTTTGCATGGGTGCAAATCCCAGTACAACTCCAGGGAGAGGATTCACAGCGGTGTTCCCAAGGTCCACCCACTCCACACCAACAGCCCTGTCTCTTACTTGGAGCGTATCTTGGTACTGCACAGCTGACTGCATGGCTTCCTCGAGCTTCTCCAGCCTCTCCTTCCACGTTTTGTTTAGATTTTCCCACGCGTTGTTCATCTGCGGAACACAAGGTTGCCCACAAAATTCGTTCGGCTCTTCAACCAGAGCTCCCAACTTGCTCCCACCTGATTTTATCTGCTGGCTCTTCCTACCTCATCAATGCTCTTTTTCACTTCTGGTTTCTCAGTTTCACCACAGGCAAAAATTAAATCAGTTCCAAGGAGGCGAATGAACTCCAGCTCTTCATGCAACCCATCCGTCTCCTCTTTAATAGTCTGCATAGACACAGAAACAGAAGAAAAACCTTTATTATTAAATGGTCTTCCAAAACTGCCTCATGAACAGGAGGGATAAAGCACAGAGATTCCAGACTGCTCTGGTGTCTTGCACCTTGGAGAACAGCCCAACTCCAAACCTCAGGAATAGGTGACACAGTGAGTAGGTGGCCAATGTTGCCACCACCACCCTGGTCCGCTCTCACCTCTGCCCACGGGATGGGAATTTAAATAAGAACATCTGTATTTAGATGTGGGCCTGAACTGCCTGGCTGAAAATGCTGTTTACAGGAGATGTGCTGTTTACAGGAGTATTTTGTCAATATAGGAATGAGGGTTTTGAGACTCAAAAGGTGCAAACCAAAGTCAGAATGGTTATAAAAAGGGGAATAGCAAAGCTAAACTTAGCAAAGCATAAGGAAACATCCCTGCTCCTCAAGGTCTGAGTCAAGTCAAATCCACCTGAAGTGGATTTATTTCAAAGAACCATCAACATACAAATCCAAGCACTTATCTCCAGTATAACTAAAATCTAAATATACACTTCCCACACCAGACAGCCTTCAGCTTGGGTTGGGAGCAGAGCTGTGCAAGCTTCCACATCACTCCAAACAAGTGGGCACACAGCTCTGACCACTCGTTTCACACTCTTCCCCAAACAGCAGCAGGTAAAGTGATTTAAGGTGAAGGATATGTGAAACACACTTCTGTTTTTTTCCTTGCAGTTCCAAACTGCAATGGAAGTAACTCTTCATAGTCCCACTGAATGCCTACAGAACTGATTTGCAACCACTTCTGGCCATGCTCACGTGTCAGATCTTTCCAATTTAGAGGACAAGCTGGGGGAAGACAAGATCCAGACTGAGGTACAGTCTCAAGGGCCTCACCTCTGCTGCTTCCACCTGCTGCTTGATGATGGAGGGGTCAATGCCTGGGCTCTCCAGGTCATGAACAATGTCCTGTGTGTCCTTGATGGTTGTCAGGAGGGCTGCCATGTCGTACCAGAACTTCTCTGCAAGCTCCAGGACATCAAGGAACTTCATTTCACGTTCCTCTGTCCGAGCTTTGATGTCTTCCCAGAAGAAAACCATCTGATCCAACTTGTCCTGGATTACTGAGGAAGGAAATGAAAATATTCAGTGAAGAAGGAAACCTTTTTACAACTCAAAAGCATTTTGAAAACACTTCAAAATAGCCAAGAGAATATTCAAAGGGAATTAAAGATGACCAGGACTATCAGAGCATTAAGTCAGGGAGATACTGAGGGACGTGAGAAACTCCAGCTTGCAGAAATAAAACCTTTATTTATGTGCAAGCAAGCTCGGGGCAAATTTGCCCACACACTCTCCCTCCAACGAACCTCTGTTCTGGCCACCTCTAGCGTGAAGTCTCTGCTCACTCAGTCCATGAGCTGACTGTTGAGCTGCCAAGGAAGGTGCCAATTAGTGCCAATCGTGTTGATGGGTCTTTTTGTGCTGGGGATGTTCCTTCCCTCCATTAGATGCTGAATCAACATCAACAAATCATGTCACAGGGGCCACCAACAAGAAACCAGCTCAGAGTGAGGGCTCAGCTTAGCTGAGAAGCCACAAATACATCTTTTTCCCCTGGCTGATGCCACCCTGTCTGCTCCAGATAGAAGCAGGCACCAGCCACCTCCATCCAGAGATTTCATCCTTTCTCTTAAGACCAGGAAAACCTCCGAAATACACCCCATGGATACCAAAGCCTCCCCAGCAGCGATGATTTGGAGAAAAGTTGGACACCATTAAATCCACCCAGAGATACCTTTTGCTGCCAGGTCCTTGTCTGCTCCCTGGGACCGACTGATCAGCTCTTCTCCACGGCGTTTCAGAGCCTCAAAGGAGGGCTGCAGCTTCTCCAGCTCCACAGTGGAGTTTTTATTCTCACTGATGCACTCCCGGATCTTATCGACCTCGGCCGGGATGAGGGGAGGCAGCCGCAGGCGGGAGGAGAGAGACTCCAGCGTCTCCAGCATGGGCTCAATCTTGTCGTGGAACTGGAGAAGAGCAAATCCATTAGGGCAGGAGAGAAGAGATTGAGTGAAATCACGTCAATGCCTGCGTGAGCCACAACCCTGAGCGCTGCACCCACGGCCTCTCGGAGAGGACGGACAACGCTTGCGACAGCAATGCCACCTGCAGCAGCAAGGACACCTGCAGCCTCCTGCTCACACCTGCCCTGCTCCAACAGAGCAGCCATGGAGGCTCCCAGAGCTGGCACAGGCACCTCTGACCCAAGCACGACAGCGACTTCTCACCGAATTCAACCCTACAGATTCACTTTTCTGCTGCTGTCTCATTTTTTGCGGATGGGCAAGAAAACCCAATCCTCATTGTAGGAGCATCCGGGCAAAGATGCTGCTGGAAAAGTGCCCGTGTTTGGTGCTGATGGGAATCTCCACACGGTGCAAGGCCAGCAGAAACCCACACTGGCAGGGTCAGTGGGAGCTGGTGGGAGGCTGCATGCAGATGGGGAGGAGCTGCCATGGAGCTGGAGCTTCAAAAGCAGGACCAGAAAGCCAAAAGTGAGAGAGGAAGGGGGTCTAGCAGGGTTTATTATGGGTTTTTTTTAAAGGAAAGTCAACTTTGTCCTTAAAGATCCCAAACCATCTCTGCTGGTGGGAAGGACAGCTCTAGTCCCTCTCCCAGCTCCTACTGGGAACACACTGGTGCTGCTGTCCACCAAATCCCAGGCTCTACCAGCAGAAAGAGAATGGGCTCTTGGTGCAAAGTTGATCAGGACACGCTGGCTCAGCCAACAAGCAGGAGCAAACCAGCATGTCCAGCTGGAGCAGGAAGCTCAGAGTAAACCCCTCCAAAAGCAAGACCTCTGCTTTGCAGGAAGCATTCCCAGCGGAACGAGCGGCTGAAACCAGGCGGCAACGCAACAAAAGCCATCCCAAAAATGTGATTTCAGGCCCTCAGAGTTAATTTTTAAGCATGTTCTGCTGAGCTGTGCATGGCCCAGAAATAAAAGTCCAAGTGTAAAATAGAATCAGCCCAAAGAGTGTAAATGAATATCTGTGGTGGGGGACTCGCTTACCTCCGAAATCTGCAATGGTGGGGCGCAGTCAACACAAGAATGAAATGGGACCATGTGGGGAGGACGGGCACAGGCAGCAACACACACAGACAACACATTCCACAATGGGAGTGAGAGATGAGAGGGGAGGGGAATGTGGGGGGAAAAACTCGGAGTTAATACAAGTGCAAACCAAGAGAAGTGACTACACAATACAGGAATTAAAAAAATAAACACCCAGACATGACAAAAACCAACCGCACTACGGTAACACAGGGTGAAATGAAACGTAACTGGGGGTCATCAACCCTCAGTGGTAGGAACACTTCACCCTCTTTCTGGTCTGGAGGTGTTAACTCCAGGCTCTGCCCTTCCTTTCCTACCTCTGCTCCTACATTCACCCACCTCCTCAGGGGATGCCCAGACCGCAGAGACGACCGTTACCTCTCCCATACAAAGGATCCTATGGCTCTTCACTGCACTCACAGCTTATCAGAAGTGAAAATTATCTCTTCGAGCTCTTTCAAGAGGCTCTCTGGGCCCTTCCAACCTTGGGTGGATGCCAAAGCAGCCCCTTTGAACCAGCAGTATTATTGAGGTTGTAAAAATTTATGACCCTATTTACTATGTTGAGCCTCAAAAAAGCCTTTTCCTCTGCTGCCACAGCCAGCATCGAGCAGCAGTAAACTACCCCGGAGGTGTCTGACCACGTTATGCCTTATAAAGGATTTTACAACAGCAACACTCAGAATAAAACCACATTCCAAAGCATATGGCTTTCCCAGGGGACTGGGAGAAGAAGACTCGTCTTCTTGGCCTCCCCTGCATACCTGGGTGGACTGTGATACTGCCTCATCCAGAGCAAGGGCCCGCTGGCACACTTCCTCCTTGATTTTGGCATACATGGCCTCGGCCGTGGAATATTTTTCCTGCACCATCTCTCCTTCCTCAGGGTTGAGGTCCTTGAGCTGTGGCCCAATTTTCAGCAGCTTGTCGATATGAGGTTTATGTTCAGCGATGGACTCTCTCAGTTGCTAGGGAATAGAAAGGGAAAAAAACAGATTTGTTTGGAAATCTGTTGCAAGTCTCTGCCTATTTATTCCATGCAACACTCCAAGAGCAGCGATCGTATCTGGAAGGAACTCACACCGTGGATTTCATGCCCCAGCATCTGCCAAGCACATGGAACTCTGCTCTTCCTAACATGGCTATGGCACAACATCCAGCACGGGTCCTTCCCCAGCTCCTGGTCCTCCCCACAGCTCCACAGGGGACCCCACTGGGAATTTTTTGCTTTGCAGCTCTCTACCCTAAAAGCACAAAGTGTTTTCCCCGCCACAATCAGGAAGGAGATCCAAAGGCAGCTGGGCTCTCCTGGGGGCACACTGCATTTTGGTAAGGAGTGCTCCAACATAATGAGTGATTTCCACATGGCACACTTAGATTACACAAGTAGAATCCCCAAAAAGAAGAGTGGAAAAAATGAGGAAAATTCAGAAAAAAAATGTGCTCTTCCCCCTGCAAGTGCTGCACCTCTTTTTAAGGTAGAAATGATGGAGCTGGAGATGCAAATGCTGCATCCTCTTACCCTCATGTCATCCTGCTGCTGCTTGAGCTGCTCGTGGTCGATGGCTGGAGGTGGCAGCTGGGAGATGAGGGCTTGAGTTTCCTCGATCCACGGGTTCAGCTCCTCATAGGTCTCCCAAAACTGGTTGACCAGGACCTGGGCACGCTCCAGGCGAGCGTAGCGCTCCGAATTGAGCTGGCTCACAGCTTCATACTGTTGCACCAGGGACTCAGTTTTCTCCTGAAAAAAAAAAGAGGGAGGAGAGTGATGGTGAGGGATGCAAAAGGGCTCAGGAAAAGCGCCAGCTCCACGCTGTGAGCTGGAAGAGAAGGAGGTGCCTTTGGTGGCCTTCCACGTGCATAGGCTGTAATTCCAATTAAAGCAGCCTCGGGAATCTCCGCTGTCTCCCCCTCCCCTTCCTCAAAACCCTGCAATAAAAATATGCAATAAAGGAGAGCAATAAATGTAAAGAGATTTCTGCGAACACTGGTGGGAATTACTAAAGACGGAGCAATTTTAAACTACTTCAGCCTGTGCAAGAGCTGAGGACTCATCTCTTTCCCCTCTCTGTCCCCCCGTTGGAGTGAATAGCAGAGGGGGCTCACCTGGAGAACAGCTTTTTGTTCCTCACCACAGGTCCCAAAGATCTCGTTGCGCTGGCTGAACAGCTCATCCATGGAGTCTTTGTGCCGAATGATGTCGATGGAAAAAGCCTGCAGAAAGGAAAGGTCCAAAGAAAGGGAAGAAATCAGAGCTGAGCTCAACCTCTCCCCCAGCCTAGTCTCTCCCCAGTCCGTCCATGGGACTCTCCTGCCAACACCAGGTGCTGCAGAGACCACATAAAACTCAGCCCAAGTGTCCTGTCACCCACCGAAAATCTGGCTGGAAATGCAGATTCCTGCCTGATTTTCTCATTAATCATCTACATCAACCTCTCTCTTTCAAAGAAGTAAAAACAGCTCTTAAAAAGAGGTATAATCACTTCCACACCCAAGGTCCTCACCAGAGGAAAAGCTCCATCATCCATTTATTAGCAAACATGTTATCCCCAAAACTGATGCTCTCCAGAAGTGCATCTACCAATAACTTTACCATTCCCAAGGTCCACATGATTAACAGCAGGAAGCTGAGCTCAATTTAACTTAATGCTTGATAGTTCAGTTCCCCCACCTGTTTTATTTTTCCTTTTTTAAAATTTTACATCCAATAAGCCTGTGTGCTGCTCTGATTGCCCAGGCAAAGGGAAGAAAAGGGCCGTTTATTTAAAATGCACGTTCTTTCAGGCATGAGCTCATCTCAAAGATATATAAAAAAAAAACCCCAGCGCCTCTTTGTTCCACGTCTGGCAGCCGGGAGGGAACTGAGGAGTTCCCCACTGCAGGGAACAATGAGCAAAAAGCAAATAGAAAAGCACCCTCATTAATCAATATATACATTTTTCTAAGCCCTTCCTGCTGCCAGTACCAGCAAGACTCTCACGGAGCTGGCTCCAGCGGCCACAGGGAAAGGCTTGCAAGGGAGCAGCTCCCTGAGGGGAGTCCTGGCAAGAGCACCCACATAGCCCTAAACAGTTCAAGAAAATGGACAGGAAGCTTTCTCTTTTAGGAGCCCAGCACTTACTTTCTCTAAATCCTCTTTCTCCCATTTTTCCCATCTTTTCCTTTGCAAGGACAAGTGTTGCACCTCTCCTGGTGCTCTGGGCTCAGCTCTCCCCAGGGTAAAGCTGCTTCCCAAAACCGCATCTCGTGACCCAAACCACATCCCATCACCCAAACTGGACCATCCCTCCTCGTTGCCCCTCCATCCCCTCCCCACCAGTGAGCACACACAGACCTTCTGCACCTGCAGCTGAGCCGTCGTCTGGTCCTGCTCCAGGCGGATGGGACCGAGAGCCATCAGCTTACGCTTGGTCTCGGCCACCCAGGCCAGCTCTGCATCAGCTGCCTGCTCATACTGGGAGAGGAGGGGCAGTGGTTAGTGATGGGCAGCAGGGATGGAGCACAGAGAGAGCTGGGGATGGCAGGAGACACGCAGGGACCCAGCAGGACGCGGGGACAAATGCCCTGATGTGGAAGAGAAGGACATTGGGGCGGACTCAAGTTTCTGCCCTCAGCGGCTCCTGCAGCTGGTTTTGGGGCATGTTGGAGCAGACACCTCTCCCTACACATTCCCTGCCCACAGGGAAAAGGGATGTCCCTATAAACATGAGCATTTCCCTCGCAGGATCAGCTCTGTGGAGTCAGTGCTCCACGGAGAGAGGGCAGTTATTCATAGCCTCCAGTCCGTGCAGGACATGCCTTTTGGGAAAGAGGATTGTTTGCCTGGAACAAATCCCTGTGCTCTCACAGCAGGGAATGATGTTTTTCCAGGCTTCAAAGTCACCTGTCACTGGTTTTACACCATCTACACCACCCCTGCAAGCAGAAGCCCGCAGGCTCGATAACACAGTGCTGCTCCAGAGTTATCCCATCCCAACCACGTGCAATGGGACGGGTCAGAAACCAGCCCTGCTGCCACATGCTGCTGGTGGGGTCCATTCCTTGGCATTCCTGATGGGATCTGGCTCTCCTGTCTGGCCGTGCTTGCTATCCCTCCTGCTGCCATTTGCATTCCATGGCTGGAGCGGTGCCAAGTTGCTCGCTCCCATTTTCCCAAGAAAGCCCATCAGCCTCCAGGGGGGTTATTAAATTACCTGTTGAGACCTCTGAATAGCAGCATCGATTTCTTCCACCCTCTGCTTGATGGTGTCACTGACCAGCTTGTAGCGCTCGTTGGTGTCTGACACGAGCTTATCCAGCCCCTCACGGGCCCGCCAGGGAACCAGCTCCAGGAGAGCTCGGCTCACCTCATTCACCGTGTCCAGGACAAGCCTGTGCTCCATCACCTCCTTCTTCAGCTCCTGTGCAAGACAACCATGGACATGTATCCTTCTCAGCAGGTGACATCCCTCTCCAGCTCCTCCTTGCCCTCTCAAACAGCGAGCAAACCCTGCACCCCGTACATCCCCATCCCGGGGTGCTGCTCTACCAGTGCCCACCTTTTGCCGCTGCTGGAACTGGGGGATCTGCTCTCCAGCGGGGGATTGTGCCCCACTGGAAGCCAACTCATCCTCCACCTTGCTCATCCACCCCGTGAGCTCCTCGTGTGTGGACTGGAACTTGGTGGCCAGCTGCCGAGCCTGCTCCAGCGTGCGCAGGGCTTTGGAGCTGGCGGCGGTGATGTCGGAATAGCGAGTCTTAATTCCATCCAGCTTCTCCTGGATCAGCAACACCTCCTCCCCTGTGAGACAGTGGTGAGGGGCAAACAGTGCTGGGCTGGACCGCAGGGAGGTTTCAGCAGCCATCCGCCCTGTTCCCTCCCTTTTAAACAGCTAATTCCACCCTCGCTTTTCTTTATCTTAATGCACCTTCAGCCTGGGTTTAGAGCTAGGAAGATGCTTTTTCATTTTCCACCAGACAGAGTAAAGTCCATCTCCTAACTGGGACAGCAGCTGAAAAACTGGCTTTGCCACAAGCCCCAAAGCCACTCCAACTCACCCCAACAGTTCTCAACCAATGTGTCACAACTCCAGGAAAAAGGGCCAGTTCATTCTTTACTGCTATTTCCAAGAGGACATGAAACTACATGCCAAAATCTTTGTAATCACTCTTCCTGCTCCACAGCTCCCACAAGGACAGAGGTCTGTACATCTGCTCCATGCAGACCACATCTGAAGGAAATGCATCGCCCCGACCTTTCTTCCCACTCATAAACATAAACTCACACCCACGTGGCAACAGCAACAACTGCTCGGTATGGGAAAGCAATATTAGGAAAGGGCTGGGGGTATTTTTAACCTCTTTCCATGTGATTTAGCAGCTGGATGCAATGAGAAAACCCTCTTGAGCCTTGCAGGGCTGCTCAGCTCTGAGCATCCCCACACCAGCTGTGGGAATCACCCGCTCTCAAGGCTGCAGTGTTGGGATTTGGGACCAACCAAGTCCTAAGACAGAGCGTTTGTGGCTCAGCATCCAGGTCTGGATGCAAAACAACTACTTTGGGAGTTTCCAAAAGGAAATTAAGACCTGAAGGAGAACAGCCTCCCCTGAACACTGATCACTGCAGAGCATGGACTTCCCAGGGAAGAGCATGTGGAGGACTGAGGGCTTCCCATGCCAAGATCTCCCTGTTACCTGTGGTTTGCTTCAGAAGAGCTTGTCCATTTCTAATGGCTTGGTCCACATTCTTTTTCCTGTTCACAATTTCTTCATTCAAAGCCTGGGAAAAAAAAGCGAATTTGGGCTATCCTGCTGCAGGCAGGTCCCTGTGCCCTGCCAGCCACAGATGCTACAGAAAGCATGAGCTCTCCTACTGAGCCTAGGAAGGGTGGACAACCCATCTGATAACTGTTCAGTCATCCTGGAATTACCGGGACTTCTGGGACCCAAAGGCTCAAATCTTTGAGAAAATCCACCACAACCCATTGGATCTGTGATACCATAGGACTTTCCCAGGAATGAGACAGAACTTCACTCTTTGAAAAGAGCCTGCACAGCCCCGGGGAATGGAAGCAGAGGCTTCCTCGGTGGCCAGCCCAGCTCCAAAAACCCACCAGGCTTTTCCAGTTCTTAGTCTCGGAAACAGCATCCAGCTTTCTAAAGGCACAGGGTGGCCAAACTGGCTCAGACATTGTTCACAAAGCAAATGAACCATCTGAAGTTTTCCCCGCCCTGGGAAACCCATTTTCAGGGTCACAATTATTGTTTATAACACATGAAACATCTTTCCACTTCTCCAAGCCTCGAAGAGAACCAGCAGCGGAACAAGCTTTGCAAAATTAAAGTCAGACCAGAAACCAAAATAAAACCAGATAAATGCAACAAAATAAACAACATAAACATGGAAGAAAACGGAAAATACCAGCTGGTCTGCATGCTGCTTCTGCAGGACGTCCCGTTTGTAATCCTTTACGGATACCGAGCCCAGCTTGTCCTCGACCTCAGCCAGCCAGTTGAGCACTTCCACCTCCTCCTCCCCAAAAAGCCTGGCATTGGCCAGAGCCTGATCCAGCAGTGCTGCCTTCCGGCAGCACCGGTCGTGGACCTCGCCGTAGCGGGTCTGCAGAGAGTCTAATTTCTCTGCCAGCAGCCTCTGCTCGGCGGCACAGCTCAGGGAGGAGAGGGACTGCCCGACACCGACCGCCCGAGACACGTCGGCAGCGTGGCTCTCTATCTCTTCCTCTAGAGCCTGAATGGCGGGAGGATAAAATGGACAACAGAAAGGAAAATGAGTGAAAGATGGATAAAATAAAATGAACGCAACATAAAAGGGGAAAACAAACAATGAGCGCAACTGAAGGAATGGAGGAGACACAAAACCCGCCCGTGAACGGGCAAACTGCACCGAAATTAAAAAGAAACACAATGGGGATGTTTTTTTCTATCCAAATCTGGGTTTTGCTGTGAGGTGCAAAGGCATCAGTTTAATGTTTACCCACGCTGGTGGGTCAGGGCTTGCAGCCTTCTCCGTATATAAAACAGCCTGGATAACTCCTCCAGTACTTGTTCGTGCCAAAACTCCCCTCACTGTGGTGGAAACAACCACCAGAGTGGGACTAGACACCAACCACCTCCATTCCATTCACACACAGGCCCTACCTTGTGCCGACTGATCTGCTGCTGGATTTTGGCAGTCTGGGTACCAATGGGCTCAGAGTTGGCCAGTTTCTTCTCTGTCACTGACAGCCAGTCTGACACAGGCTCTGTGGTTTCATGGAACTGCTTTGCCAGGACCAAGATGTCCTCCAGCTGCTTCTGCCTACAAGAAGGAATAATAAAATAAGGAGATAACTGTCCAAGGCCAGGTTGGACGGGACTTGGAGCAAGCTGGTCCAGTGGAAGGTATCTCTGTCTGTGGCAGGGGGTTGGAACTAGATGATCTTTAAGATCTTTTCAACCCTAAGGTTCCTCCTATGATTCAATGAAAACACTAAGGTGCAGCTTTCCACTGCAGCCAGGGATGGGAAGCAGTTTCCATTCGGAAGAGGGAAGCAAAGCATCCCTGTTCAGAGCAAGGTGAGACATTGTGACAGGCAAGCTACAATAGCAAACATAAAAATCAACACGGACAAAGTGCACATGGAGCTTTTTCCTGCAGCTGTGCCTTTAGGATCCAGTTTAATCACCTGAGAAGGTGGCAGAAAGGCTTCCCCATCATGCAGCTTTTCATGTAACAGTTTGGGTTGGCAGGGATCTTAAATATCATCTAATTCCAATCCCCTTTTCTTCCATCCCTATCGCTATCTTGAAGATCCCTTGACATGTTCAGCTTATGGTTGGACTCTTGGTGTTTTGGAGCTGCTGAACTTCTGGTCAAAGACAACCTAGCACTGGTACGAGTTCTGAATGGACAGTCCAGATTGTTGGCTGTGATTAAAAACACTGAGAGGGTCCAATCTGGCCCTCAGAAGTCTCTTCATAACCTCAACTATCAGCTTAGACAGCAACAAGCAACTCGCAAACAAGATTCTGGCGGCAGAAAGGTGTCAACAGGATGTTAACACTTACAGGAATAAAAATAACATCCCTCCCCTGCAGGGAAATTATTTAATCTGAGCTCTTCCCTGCCATTGTAAACCACTGCTATCAGCCTCAGCTCCCAAACAGCCTTTGATTTCTCATGTTTTCCAGCTGTTTCCACATTTCCAGGATGTATCTGCACAGAAATCTCTGCCAGCTTCCCGAACGCTGTAACCCCGAGCTCTGGGGCACCATGACTCGCAGGATGAGCTGGTCCCAGTCCCTCTCACCTGCCAGCTGCCCGGCCCAGCAGCCCTTCCCAGCGCCGTGCCAGGCTCTCCAGCTGCCCCACGATCTTCTCTCGGTCCGCGGGCTCGGCCGACTGCGCGATCCTGTCGCCCTCCGCTTGGATCATCTCAACGGTGGCTTTCCGATCGTCCAGGAGTCGCTGGAGCAGCTTTAGCATCACAAAGAGAGAAAAAGGAGGAGAAAAGTTAATGCACTGGGGCAGCAGAACCAATTCCAGCCCTTGGAGAGGTCAGATCTCTTAATTGTGGCTGAGAATCAGCATCAGCACAGGGCAGGGACCAGACTCAGCCCCGGGGGAAACAGCTCTGCCATCAAAACCAGCTAAAAAAAATATATAGTTTTATTATATTATGCCATAATAGTAACATGCTTTAATTTGGTCAGCCCTGAAGTGGTCAGGCAGCTGGACATAGTGATTATTGTGGGTCCCTTCCAAGAGAAATTGCATTTTATTCGCTCTATACTATTTGATTTCTTTTCCACTTTTCTTTTCTTTTGTCTTTTTCCTTTCACCTTTCCCTTTTTTCTTTTTGCCTTTCCTTCCCTCTTTCTTTTTCCCTTTCATTCTTCCTCTCCCCTTTCTTTTCCTCTTTCTCCTTTTCCCTTCCCTTTTTAGTTCCATTTCCCTTCCCTTTTCCCTTTCTCCTCGTCTTCTCTTCCCTCTTGTACACTATTCAAGTTTCAAACCACTTCTGTGCCAGAGAAGTTTTCTGAGCCTTCCTCATCACCCTGCTCCAACTTATCACCTTTTTAACTTTCACTTGAAATACATTTCCTCTCCCAAGCTCAGTATGACAGACCAAGCCTTGGTAAGAATTCATTTGTAAAATATTTCCTCCTGACCACACTTGACCTTCCCCTCGCCTGCTCTGAAGGGCAGGCGCCAGCTCGGGCTGTTATCTCTGCAAACACCAGCACTCCTCGGGCCCACTCTTACACTTTGAACATTCACTTTGTCCAAACACCCAAACCAGTCCCTACACCACCAGCCTTGCTCCTGACGCAGCAGAATTACCAGCACAAACAAAACTTAGGGCTGGAAAAACACGGCCGACCAGCAAAACCAGCAAACTTCAAGAGGCAGCAGGACAATAAAGTGATGTGGTGATTTAGACGATGGAGATATTGAGTGTGGGCAAGTGAGTTGCCTGTTCATTACACTGATATGTGGGGGAAGCAGGATCCACCATAAAAGAAGGCTTGTAGTCGTTGGAGCTGGACTCCTAAAATATTGTCTGGCTGTCCCAAGCCCCCCCTCCCACTGAGCCACTCGTTGCCCTGTGCTCGCTCACCTTCTGCTCCTGGATCTGGGCTTTCACCACCTTGTACTCTGCAGATGGGGGTTTCTGGTTGGAGATGAGCTCCTCAGTGTCTGCCAGCCAGCTCAGCAACGGCTCCAGGGCGTCCTGAAACTTCCCGCAGTGCAACAGGGCCTCTTGCAGCTGAGCGACTCGCTGGGCCACCTGCACCCCAAACACAACCCCACAGCACAGTCAGGCTGGGGATGCATCAGCTCCCTGTGCATGACCCTCTTCTTCTACCAGACACCAAGAGAAACCAGCTACAGCCCCTCCCCAGACTCCCACCTTCTTGTTGAGGGTGTTCCAGCGGGTGTTGATCTCTTCCATGTCATGCTCCAGCCCTTGGACGTCACAGTTTTTCCCGGCACTTTGGATGAGTCCTTGACCAACTCCATTGACTTGCTGCAGTTTTACCTGGAGAGGATCCACTTGTTCCTTTTGGAAGAGCTGAGGACAGAAAGGGTGAGAGAGAAAAGGTATTTGTAAGCCATGAGCTGCTCTTCCAGACCCTCCATCATTCCATACATACAACAGGCTTTCTTTTCTAGGGAAGATGCAGTAGCTACTCGTGCTGATTTTACTGGAATTGTGCAAGTTTGTCCAAACTCCTCCCTCGCCTTGACCCAGTAACACAAATGTCCCAGGAATCTGCTGGTGTGGAGCACAGCTCAGGGATCTATCCACATTCACCTCTGCTTTTAAATGGGTGAATCCCATTTTTCCGAGCACTGGAGTGAGGCAGAGAGGGAAAACTGAGGAAGAAATGAGAGCATCAGCTCCAGCCAGCCATCAGATTGGGAAATAACGCTCCTGGGGAAAAACCCCAAGCAATTCTCACAGTGAAGCTATTGAGAACAGAGACCTGACATCATATGAGTTTTGTTAACCACGAAATTACAGGCAGTGAGGAGCTCGCTGGATTTCGAAAGACAAAGGCAATAGGCAATTAATGTGCGAGTCGTTTACCACGGATTTGGCACGGTCCTGCCTGGGAATCCTGTGGGGAAAAGCTTTTTAAACCAAAAAAGATTTGATAGGGAAGGGGGAGGAGAGGGAATGAAGCTCCCCATTGTCAGGAGAGGCAGCAGGGAGAATGCTGTTTCTGCAGAGGAGATAAGTGCTCTTTATCAGAGCTGGGGATCTGCTGGAACCACGAGGCTGCCTGTGCACCATCCCTCTCCAGCACTGCACAGCCCAGTCCCAAGGGACAAACCTGCTGTGTCTCCACAGCAAATAGCCTGAGCCCCGAAAAGAGGGAGCAGAATCCTTCCTAGCTTACTCTGCTCCCTTGGCCCAAAACCCATGCAGAGCACAGGTCACCCTGCACCCAGCGCTGGGCAGGATTGGAGCTCTTGGCCCTGTTGCAATGTATTCCAGTCGGAAAGCAGAAAGGACGGCAGCCAGCCGCCTGCTTTCTCCAGCATGCTTCATCCTCATGCCCAAGAATGCATGGACATTGATGGAACTGAAAAATTCCCACTTGGATTCAAGATCTCCCTCAGGACAGCAGTTGCTCGTGAAAAGCACAGTTCTCCACACCCAGCCATTGCTTTGCCTCCAAAGGAGCACAAGGCAGGGAAAACCCCCAAACCCACTAAAACCCTCCAAAACACACACAGAGTTCCAAGCCTGAACAAGAGGCACTGCTTTGAATTTCTTTGCCTCGTTTCCAAAGAAAAAGCTGTTTCTTCCCACCAGAGCTCAGCAACTGGGGGGCAGGGAGGTGTCCCTTCAGGACATGAGCACAGGGTGAGCTGGCAGACACTGCCCAGAGCTCATGGATAATTATTCCACAGTTATAAGAAATAAATGGCGACATGGAAGCACCGATTCCCCGGCTGTTCTCCTGTTACTGTTTATATATGGAGCTTGGTTAGAACAGCCAAACCCACAAAAGGATCAGGCTGATAAGCCTGGCATGCTGGGCTGGTCCGAGCTCTCTTCACGCTGCAAAACAAACTCCAGGTCTCTGAAGGACCCAGGCAGGGAGGGGAAAAGCCTGTGGAAAGCCTGGATATCCGACCAGGGGTACCTGCAACACAGGTAACAGCCAGCCTGAGAACCCAATGCTTTGTGAGGATCCTTAGAGACAATTTCACCAACAGCCTGAGGGTGAACGTGTCCAACACCCTTGTTTTCCTTTGCTCATAAAAGATTCCAGCGATTTAGTTCATTAACCTCACTGTGACTCAGCTCTGAAACAAATATTTAACAACTACCCTTTGCCAGGCAGGAGAAGGCTCAGAGCGAGGTGTCCTGCCCTGGAGAAGGGCTGGACAGACATTCTGGAGAGCAGAAGGACATCTGCTTCACCACACCTCCTCCTCCCCCTCCTCCTCCTCCTCACTTCTCAAAGCATCCCCTCACTTTCTGCTTCCCTCATCTCCCTTAACCCCAGCGCTGCCAAATACAGAGTGTTGTGGGAAGAACCAGCATTGCCAACAATGTATGAGCAAAGGGAAGGTTTATGAGGTTAACAATCAGAGGTGCTGAACCTAAAATAAGGGTCCCACCACCAAGGTCATACTGAATTTCAGGCAACAGACAACAATGGCAAAAACCCAATGGCTTTTCCCTCACCCAAGGTGCCCTCTGGGTGTCCCAGCCCATTCTCACATGGACCCCCCCATGTGAAATCACCTCTCCAAGACCCTCCACATGCATTTCTCCAATGGGTGGTTCAGCCCAAAGGATGAGTAATTGCTACCGAATCGGGATTTTTGGTGCTGACTAACTTCTGATGTCTCCTTAGTGATATTTCTCCTAATCCAGATGGCAGGAAATCAGTGCTCGGCTGTGGGAACTCCACCAACGAGGTCTCTGCAGGCAAAAGCCACGAGCACAGCATGGTAACACAAATCCCTAAATGTTGGAGAGAATTTGAGCCCCTTCCCATGTGCCTTCTGAGACTCAGCACCTTATTGCTCACTGAAAAAACTCCAGACAGTGATGACTGCACAGGAGAGGAATTATATGCACTTAATTTGTTTCACAGGTTTCTCTTTTTCAATATATTTTCTGCTTCAAAGATGGAAACTACCTGCCAGGAGCTGGTGAAAAGGTTTTCCTGAAGTCTGTGATTTCCATCTCAGTGACCATAACATACCTTACTGAGCCAAAAAAAGTATGACAACAGTTTAGGTCATCAGGCAGCTAGAGTCTTTTGCCTCCCCTGCTTATAAAATCACACAATTCCCCCCTCGAACTTTTTGCCTGCCAAATTCCAGCTGATCTCAGGAGGGAGAAGGCTGTTTTGAAGCCTGAGGGACGCAGATCGTGCGTTACCAAGTGGGCTCCCATCTCCCACCCACCCCTTGAGTGCAGAATAAAGCAATTTCTGCGCCTGAAGCCCCGGCTGCGAGCGCCCAAGCAACAAATACCTCGTTATCTGGAACGAATCCATCTGGTAGAGCAGGAGGCCCTTCTGCAACAAGAGAGGCGGCGAGGGGTCCCTCCGTGCCCGTTGGCACCTCTCCCTCGCCAGGAGACTGGGAAGGGGCACCCTCACCCCTGGGGGGATGCAGGGTGTCCCCCAGCACGGCCCCACGGAGGGTTTGTGCAGTGGGTGTCCCCAGAAGCTCTGGAGTGGTGGGTCCTTCTGGGAGGGGTGGGAAAGCAAAGGGGGGATCTTCCATGCCCAGTGGCACAGAGGCACCATCATCCCAAGCTGCTGCCTCTGCTGCAGGCACTCTCGCCATGGGGTGATGCTCCAAAGCCAGCACTTCAGCAGGCAGGTGCTCCAGGATGGGCGGCACAACCACAATGGCAAAGTCATCTGTATCCCCCAAGGCCACTACCAGTGGCACAGGGGCATCACTGAGATCCCTGACACCAGAGTCTTGTGGTGGCACAGTGGCAACAGGCACATCAGCAAAGGGTGGTGGGGCTTCCAGAAGCTCCTCCACCATTAAGGACATGGCAGTGGTGGTGGCTTCTAGAGGTTCCTCAACATCCATAGTAGGATCCCTGGTGGTTGGTGGTGTCTCCTGAGCCTGGGGCTCTGGGACAGCCACATCTCCTGGTGAAAGTGGGTAGGTTGGAGCAGAAAGCTCCCGTAAATCCCATGGGATGGCAGGCCCTGCAACGGGTGATGTTCCATGAAGCTCTTCGGGGGCAGCTGGGCTGGCAGCACATGGGCCTCCCTCACCCATCACCACAGCATGGCCCCAGCCAGGGGAAAAGAGCAAGTCCAGGTCCCCTGACTGCAGGATGGCTGCTGGTGTGCCCCCATGTGTGACAGCCACCTCCACAGGAGACCCCTTAGTGTGGGTAGCTCCTTCCACAGCCAGGCCCTGGCTCAGGGGAACCATTTCCCATGGGAGGTCCTCAACAGGCACTGGGAACATTATTGGAGCCTCAGAGCCTGGCTCTGATGCAGAGCTGGCCTGGAAAGGCAGCTGAGAATCACAGCAAACATCCCCACTGTCTGCTGGATGTGTCCGGCCCTCAGTTCCACTGCCTGATCCCAAATCTGTGGCTTCATCCTCAGAAACCAGTTCTGGGACAACCCAGCTGGCAACCTCAGTCCTTCCAGGCAGAAGCTGATGGGTCCCGAATGGATCCATCCCTTCAATGCCAGGCTCACTGTGCTGTGGAGGAGATCCCAGCTCCTCCACTGCTGTGTCAGGAGCTGGGGGCAGGCAGGGGGACACTTGGTCAGGACAGATCCTGTCAGGAAGTTGTGACACTTCCCCATCAGGGACCAGCAAGTCTTGGTTATCTTCACCCCACCCCACCGGAGCACTGGGGTAACCAGCTCCCCCCAGTCCAAAAGGTGGACGTGTCCCTGTCTCAGGAGATGGTGTCCCACCAGCCACCACCACCATGCAACTGTCCACCAGTGGGTCAGGGTCATCCTCCTCCACCAGCGCTGAGGAACACTCCAGGAAGGATCCTGGCCCTGTTGTGGCCACAGGGCTGGGGGAGGCCCCTCCGTCCGAGTCCGTTGGGGTGACGGCCAAGGTGTCCCTTTCTGAGAAGGGCTCTGTCAATGGCTCCAGTGTGCTCAGCACCTGAGAGCTGCAGGTGACATCAAAGTCCTCCAGATCTGACACAACGGCAGAGTCTGAAGCACTGATGTCCAAGGGGGCCCTATGCTGACACCCTTCGACCTCCAACCCAGACAGTTTGGCTGAATCTGGGTCCAGCCCTTCTGAGTCCATCGGGGAAATCTGAACCTCCAGGCAACCAGTGACAGTCCCATCACCCTCGTTCTCGTTCAGGCACTGCTCTTCCAGCTCCAGGAACATCTGCACTGAGTCTGTGTCGGACAACTCGGGGCCTGTGGGGCTGGTTGAGCGCTCCAAAACTGGAGCAAAGTCCTCAACCCCACACTGCACTGCTGCGTCCTCAGTACAGCCTGTGAGGGGGCTGCCAGCACCCCCTGGGGAAGTGCAGGACTGGGAGGTCTCCAGGCTAGGGGCAGAGCCATCCGCCGGAGCAGCGGATTGTTCCCTTTCTTCAGAAATATCTGCCAAGCAACAGCTCTTCTTCTCCTCTGCCACCAGAACAGCCTTTCCTCTCTCTGACAGCGTCGCCTCCTCCCACTCCTCCATCATCACCCAGCGCTCGTCCTCCTCAAATCTCAGCTCAGACTCCGTTTTCTCCCTGAGATTGGAGGTGATGAGAATATCCAGACCTGCATCCAGCAGCTCTTCACTAAGGCACGGGGAGAGGTTGACGTTCTCCACTGTAGAGTCTGACTCGGAGGCCTCCAGGGTCTCCTGGCGCCCATCGCTGAAGTTCCCCTTGATGAAATTCTTCCTGGCTCGTGGCCAGGTGGCACTGGGGAGACGGTGAGCCCTGGCCAGGTCCCTGACGCGGCCGTCACCGGCGTTCAGCAAGGCCTGGCGCTCATCCCGGGGACCGTCGTAGCCATCCACGCTGAACTGCTTGGCTGTCAGAGCCTCTGCTGTGCCAGATGACTTGGAGACATGCTCCAAGGTGAGAGACTCAGACATGGGCTCACCGTGGTCGGGCTGGCCCGGCTGCTCGGCGAGCATGGCACTGGAATCCCGCTTATCCCGCAGGGAAGGGTTGGAGGCGCCCGCCTCCGACACCTCACTCAGCGAAGCCCCCATCCTTTCTGCAAATTCGGTGAAGTTGGGCGGCATGAAGGACTTCCATGACCGCCGGTTGACATTCTCCTTCCTCTCTGGGTTTGGTCGTCTCTTTGGTGGAGCTGGCGCCGGCTTGGAGACATCACTGCTAAGCTTCAGAGCATCAAAGATGACTCGCTCATCCAACTTTTTCGGTTCTGGCGCCCTGGACTCGAAGACGTTGGCAGCTCCCAGAGTCCCATTGCTGGATATGGTGCTGCCATCCCCCTTGCCGAGGGTGCTTTTGGAAAGCTGGTTGAGCTTCGATCCCTGATCAATTTGCTCGTTAATTCTCATTGTGTCGTATATTGATCTCTGGGGCACGTAGCAATCTTCTATATAACCATCCTCATCCTCGCCCTTCCCCAGGCAAGTGCGATTCTGCCGTAAACAGTCTGGCCGGCTCAGTGGTTTGCCCATACTCTCGTCTTTATGGATGCCGGAATCGCCACGGCAACCTTTCGCCCAGCACAGCAGGAAGCATCACACGGCCAGCAGGTCCCAAACCTGCCGTGGCACACTCCAATCCCAAAGCAGCCACACTACGGGGACAGGAGGGTGCACCAGCAGCACGGCACTGGCTCAGCAGCCCGACTGACGGTCCCGAGCAGTGAAACAGCCCATCTCATCTCTTCAAGCCCCCGTAAAAAACCCCATCCATCAGCAAATCATCCAAACCCAACTGCTTCGATAAAATATTCCAAACAGTTTGCGACAGAAACGGCAGAAGAGTTTGAAGCTCTTGAATTATCCCGCCTGTCCTTCTTTACAAACAAAGGCACTGCTTGTCCCGGCTGCTCAGGGCTGGCAGCACCGAGCGGCTCCGAGCGTTTTCTGCCCAGCTCCAAGTGCCGTGGAAGTCCAGCTGGTCCGAATTAGCCTCTCCCCCCGACTCTCGTGTTTTCATTTGAACTGAGCTTGTCAGCGGATATTCGTACAAGTTTAAACACAGGAAGTTCTTCATTCAGGGCAAACTCGGAGGTTTCCTGTCTCAAAAACATGATGGCATTGTTGTTCCCGTCACCTTGCCCGGTGCCACCGGGAGTCACGGAACCCCCCAAAATCCAGCCGGTGGGTGCGCGGCGGTCGCGGCACGCCACCGAGTCCAGCGGTGTAGCAAGGCTGCTGGGTCTTCGCTTTTTTTTTTCCGCTTTCTCCCCAGGAAAAAAAAAAAATTGGCTATAAAACGCATCCAAAAATGGCAAAGGGACGGAGCGGGATGGAATCCCCTGAGTTGCCTCCGGGAGCCGGCGGGGGGGACGGGGAGCAGCCGCGGCTGGAGGCGGCTGTTGCCGCTGCTGCTTCTTCTTCCTCCTCCTCCTCCTCCCGGCCCCGCTCGCACTAACTTTCCCGGCGGCCGGTGTCGGGCTGCGGCGGCTCCGCGCCACCGGGCGGCCCGGCCATGGCGGGGCGG
>VXBA01004356.1:154980-227120 GCA_013399895.1 Serilophus lunatus | reverse complement strand
CGCCACCGGCCCCGCTCCCCCGGCCCTTTGTCCGCGCCCGGCCCCGGCCGCGACCTGAGCCGCCGCTGGGAGGGGGACCAGGACCCCCTCCCCCCGGGTCCCCTTGCCCTTCACATCCACCCTCGCACAAAGAACTGAGTTATTAAATCAGAAAAAAAACCACCAAAAAACAAACACCCCCAAAGTACCATTTTTGCCTTCCCCATCTCTTTGCCAAAAACCCACCCGCAACTTGCCACCGTTCCTGTCACCCACTGCAGGCTCTTTTCTTAAAAATCCTAATTTTTATAGCCCCAGCTCTAGGTCAGCATCTTGCTCCCCCCTTCCCGAATCTTGTCACCCTCTTTTCCTCCCCCAAAAACCCTTGGGTTTAAGAGACGGGGAACATTGGAAGCAGAGAGGGAGGCAGCCCGGGCGTGTGAATCACCACTGCGAAGTGATGCTGAGGGAAGTCACAGACTTGGGAGAGAAAACAGGAGGGTTGGGAACAGCCTCCACGCATCTCCAGGCAACAACCCGCCCCACCAGCCACCCGGCCTGCTACTTTGGGATGAATTATGGCATCGAGATAAAAATACAAGGTGTTTAACGGAGAAGAACGTGCAGTATGCACCCCAAAATTGCCAAGACACGGAGAGTGGGACTTTGGTCTGTGCTTTGCTGTGCTCCAGCTTCACCAAAAACCTTCCCACCTGGCCACAGTGAGCCACGGCAGTGTTAGAGCTGGAGGCTGAAAACAAGGGAGATGAAATCCTGATTTTTTTGGCAGGTGCCTGCCATCCCAAAAACCCTGAGGCTTGGCCAAGGTCATGGCAGAGCTGTGGTGGGAGCTTGGCTTCTCCATCCACAAGCCCTTGGACCCTTCATCCCCATGTCCCGGCATCGACTGCACACCCAGCAGCTCCAGCACTACGTTCCCAAAGGGATGTTTTGCTTTTAGAGAGATGGGAACGGATGTTTTGTGGAAGGGGAGGGTTCAGGGAGAAACCCGTTAAATGGCCCAAAGTGCTCATCGGGAATGTTTGCACACACGGGGGAATCTTTGGATCCCCTTCTTAACGCCTTTAAATATAAGTGAGGAAAAGAGCAGGAGGTGGTGAGGGAGCAGAGATCTGTGAGAAGAGTCCAAGCAACCCCTGGGGAGCCTCTTAGCCCATCCAGGCCATGTCCCCTCCATGCTCCACCAAGCCCTCCTGGACGGACACACAGACAATCAGCCTGCAGCCTCCTCCATCCCCAGCCACCAACAGTGCCAGAGCGTCCCAAAGCCTGGATTTTTCTCCTTGGTGGGGGACGCTCCAGCTCCAGGTCCCTGTTATTAATCCAGCACAGCTGAAACAACAAGAGGACGACCGGGCTGTGCCAGTGCTGCGGCCACGCCGCCCCCGGTTCCCCTGCTACCACCTTGGCCGGGAGCTGGCGGAGCAGGACCGTTACCGCTCCAGGGCCCCTCCGCGAGGAATCCCAGGCATCCGGGCTGGGGCGCGGAGGCTTTTTGTTCCACTGCGAAGAAGGAACGATCTCGACGTGGAGCTGCCCGTTTCACAGCCAGAAATTCTTTTCCCATTTCCTCACCGAGTAACGTGCCAGGAGCAAGCCAAGTCTTCCTCCAACGTATCTCCCCCCCACACTTTTTAAAACCATTAGGGAAATATTGGGGAAGGGCAAAAGGCAATTAAAAACCTGCGGTGCCTGGCCTGAAGATCCCAGCCAGAGCTCTTGCAGGTTCCCCAAATCAGGGCTTTAAGCCTCCAAGTGCCACCCCCAGTGATGGGGGCAGAAGCCAAACAGTGCTGGGAATTGCAGCATCAGGGCTTTATTTGAGCTTTGTGTTGGTGCAAGGGATAGATGGGGAAGGATTCAAAGGTCTTGTCTGAATTTTTGTCCTTTTGGGTGCCTCCAAGTGCCCACTATGGCAGTGGTGGGCAGAATGGACCACCTAGACTCCTCATCTGGCTTTTGCTCGGTCTCCAAACCTTCCCTCTCCTGCTCTGCTACCAGCACACTTTGGTCAAACCCAAGCTGGGGTTCCTGGCTGAGGATGACGTGCTCAGGGATGCCTATGCTCTGGCAGCCAGGCCACCAAGGGGACAGATCACAGCTCTACCCAGGGCTGTCGCCTAGCCCAGACCTAGCGCCACCTCAGGCCACATCCCGCAGACAAACACTCTGAGCTAAAACCCACTCAGAAGTTTTCCCACACTTTCTCCAAGTAGGAGCATCCCCATCTGTCTCCTGAACCTGCTGGTTTCAAGCTTTCCTCATATGGCCACCAGCCCCGACGTGTGCCGTCCCCATCACGGGGTGATGTCACCCTGTTTATGACTGTGCTCCATCCTGAGCCGCTGCCGCCACTGTTTACATGGCAAAGCAGTATTTGGAAACCAATATATTTTTAGCTTTCTTTTAATGCATCTCAGCAGCTGGAAGCGAGGGACCTGTGTTATGAGCAAGAAAGCGCAGAGGCAGCTTGAGATCTCTGACGGACGCGTGGTTAATGAGATCAGGGTACAACTAAGGGTCTTCTTCCTCCTCCGAGCTTTAATCTTCACCTTGGTGCTCTCCTGCCCTGGGAGTGCAGCATGTGCTTGCCAGTCTGGATGAAGGTGGATACAGAAGAGCTGCTGCCTTTGCACCATGAGCTTTGTCCTTACAGGTCTTGCTGACCATGTCAGAGAGTCATGGAATGGTTTGGGTTGGAAGGGACCTTAAAACTCATCTCAGTTCACCACCCCCACCATGGGCAAGGACACCTTCCACTAGACCAGGTTGCTCCAACCTGGCCTTGAACATTTCCAGGCATGGGACAGCCACAGCTTTTCTGGACAACCTGTCTCCCTCATATCTGACTCCATGAGTGTCACCAAGCTGGCGGTGATAGGAGAGACCACTGGGTTGGGCCACTCTGCCATGTCCCAGCATGACAGAACAAAGAACCCAACTGCCCCCAACCCAACAGAGGGACTCGAGATGTGTTTCAGCCTCCCTCAGTCACTGCAATAAAAGCATAAAGCCAAATCACACCCTCCTAAAATCTCCCTTAGAAACCGCGGTTTAGGTTTCGCTGGGATTTTTACCAGAGGATTCATGTTTTTTTTAAAGCCTTTGCTGCATTTATAGGAAGGTCAGAGGGATTTCTTTCTCTCCGTGTTGCTCTCCTCCTAAACATGTTCCTTTCCCCCAGTATTTATGGTTGCTGCTCCAGTGCAGCGTGGGCAAGCCCTGAGCTCTCAGCCTGATCCATGCAGGAGCACCTGGGCTAATCCCTTCCCGCTGTGCCACGCTGGGTGCCCTCTTATCCCCTTGGCTTACAGCTGACTTCAAACCAATTTCACATCAGGGCTCTGCTAGCACTCAATCCCTCTTCAAAGGCTAGAGCTGCTCGGGATGCAGGCAGCCAGTACATCTTTAAATCAGCCATTTGGAACCTGGAGCCTGTTAATTCGGGACTCTCCTCCGCAAGGCTGTGGGAGGAAACCTCAGCTGGCTCCACGGAGGTCTGCACCTCCACTAGAAAAGTTTCAGAAAGAGGTTAAAACCCAAACTCCTGGAGTAACCTTCTGCAGTTTGGATGCACAGCTGCAATGAGCACTGTGGTTTTAAATTTATTTTGTTTTTCCAAGGGTGCAGGAGCTGCACCACAGCGCTTTCCCTGCAAGGCAGCTTATTTAGATGTTGGTATAAATAATTTTCCCAAATGAAGCCCGGAGCCCACACGTTACAGCAGTGTTCAGGCACAGCCCCACATATTCAGCACTCCCATGGAACCTCATCTTTATGCACAGGGCACTCCAAAACCACCTGGCAGCAACCTGAGATTGTGAGGGAAGGGTAGAGTCATGTGCCAGGGTCTTTATGGCCAGGAGTTGAAACCTGCTGAAATGCTCATTTTTGTCTCAGCTGCCCAGTTTTCCTGCAAATTCTGCTGCCAGGCTTTGCTCTGGTGCTGCACAAGGGTGGATGAAGCACCCTGAGCTTTCTAGGCATCCTGCTCCATTCTTTCAGTGACCCAGAACCCACGGGCAGGGTGGTGGGTGCTGTCCACCCCAGGGACATGGAAAACTGCAGAAGCTGCTCCTCAGAGTAAAGGGGGACAACAGGGATAGCAGAGGGATAGGGTGATTAATAAACTGCTCCCAAGGCTCTTTAGGAAGTGAGGTAAGTGTGTTATCATCCAGAGAATCCTCTGGATGGGAGATATTTAAACCACTCCTTCAAGCAGGAGAATTGGCAATTGTTCTTGAAAGGCTGCAATGACTAATCCAAGCCCTTCCCAGAAGAAGTCCCCGTTTGCTCCAGACCCAGTGGCCACAGTCCCTCCCTTTCCCATTGGAGAATAGTGACTTGCTTGCATGCTGCGGGTGATGGGAATGTCCTGTGTTCGCTCCACCAGGCACTTCCCTATGGATTCCCCCTCCACGGCCACGTGCTGCCAGGACCAGGTTCCTCTCCCTCCTCTGCTCAGCCCTTGCAGACACAAAGCTTCCCATCTCCTCCTCCCTCGGATCCTCAGCTCTCCCAGTCTTATGCAAAGCTGGTATTTTTAGTATCTCCTGGAAACACTGTGAAGTGTCATCACCACCAGTTAACGAGTGCTCCGGAGAGAGGGCATTCCTCCGGCCATCTCCCTTCAGCTGAGACCTGGCAGGGTCACCAAAGCATCTGCAAGTGGGTGGCTTTGGAGCAGTGACCCAAGGTGGCACGATTTGACCACAGCCTGATTGTTTTATGGTCGAGAAAAGAAAAGGAGAGGGAAAAAAAGCCTCGCTATGATTTGGTCGATCTCAGCAACTCTTGGCTTAATTCACTCTCGTTCTCGGCTTGCTCAGGATCAGGGAAAAGCTCGATGACACGTCAAGGTCAAACCCACCCGTGGCTTGCTGATGAACCAGCACACCGGGAATGTTCCCTTTGGGAACAATGAGCTCCAGGGGCATGTTTGCTCTTCCCTCTGCACCAGAATTCATTTCCAAGGAACGAGGAGGCTGCAGAGGATACTCATGTTTCTGTACCTCTTGTGCAAACACAAGATCACCAGGTTAGAAGTGCGCCAAGCCCCACCAAGGATCTGCAGCTTGGGCCACTTGGCCCGGCCAGCCTGGGCGACAGCCCTGTCACCCCACACAGCTTATCACCCCCCATTTCTCATCCCCTTCATCATCAAGTGGAGATGGTGCCTTTAAGGCAGTTTAACAGCTGTCAGAGAGGAGGCATTTCTGCGTGTGTTGCTGATGCTGAAAATACAAGCCAGAGATACTTTAAGTAGGTCTGGAAAGCGTTCAACAAGAAGACACCATCGTGCAGCCTGTCCGTGCTCCCAGCCCAGTCCCACCCAGCTGCTCCCAACCGGACGACTGTCGGGAGCCACACGCATTCCTCTGGGGGCACAGAAGGGTTAAAAATACCCTCAGCCAGGCTGGGGCACAGCAAGTGGCAGAGTGCCTCTTCCCTGCCCCATCCCATCCCAGAAACCCAGCTCCCCTCTCCCACCTGCTGGCAATGAACCCTCAGCTATGGGGTCTTGGCTCTTATGATGGGGTGTGGGGTGCCCAAAAAAATCTCCTTGGAAGTGTGGGCTGGGTGCTCAGGCATCACCTGGGAGCACATGTGCTGCTAGTGGGGCTAACATGCTGTCTTCAGAAATTAAGGCTTTGATTTGGGTGGCATCAGCACATGGATTTGTTCCTGCTCTCTGGTTCAGCCCTGTCATCCCAAGATGGGATGCTAGTTTTCCTCTGCCCATCCTCTGCTCCATTTAGAGGGTTGGAATGAGACAATTTTTAGGGTCTCTTCCAACCTAAACCCTTCTACGATCCTTGAGAGCAGCTCTGCAGTGGCAGAAGTAGAGTCACCAGTCCCAGAGAATCACAGAATCATTTAGACTGGAAAAGATCCTCAAGATCACCCTACAAAGGAATATTACAAAATGCCAGTTGGGCATCCAAGGACTGCACTCATCCCCACCCTGCTGAGGAGCATAAGCTGCAAACCTAAATGGGATAAAATTTCTGGGGAGAAACCACCCGCTTTGATCACCCTGCAAAATATCCATGGCAAAACACCGTGGGATGCTGGGCAGTTAAGTCCCCATCCTATGTCCTACCCTCCATGCCACCAATACCTCATCAATGGCAACACTTCATGTGAGGGATGTAATGCTCATGAGCAACCCTGTTCCCTCGAGGCCACGTGCCACCAGCAGCCCCCTCTCCCAAAAAGCAGCAGCCTCAGTCAGTGGCACCTGAGAGAAACCCAGGGACACTGGGCATGAGGGAACAGTTATGGGCACCAGTGGCATTTTTGATAGCACTGAGTCAGCTCCCTGTTGGAAGGGTTGGGGGAACTGAGAGTCATAAATAGAGTGCTGAGGAAAGCTGACATCCTCCAGCCAGGGAGGGGGGCAGGATGAGGGCACGGGAGTGTGCGTGGGCTCACAATGAGCACCAGCTAAAGGCTGCTTTCACTTAGGATGAAGTGGGAAGGACCCAGAGCAGGGTCAGACACCAGCATCAGAATGGGAAGATGAGTAATGCTGGTTAAGCCTTCATTCAATTCATCACCCTCTGGGAATCTTTTCCTTTTTTTATTTAAGCAGACAAAGAGGGTGCTGGAGGCACAAGGGCCATGTGGGCCCTGGACGACCTGACCTGCTCTGAAATAAAATGGGAGTGCAGTTCAGTTATTGCTGTCTAAGGATTCTCCCTCCCCTTCTCAATCACACAGCATTAAACCTTTATTGGTGTGACAGAGCAGTGCCTAAGTTCACTGCACTGAGCAACTCCCCTTTCAAATAACCTCCCCAAAAATCCACTCCAGGAGGAAAGGCAGGCGCTCAAAATCCCATCCCTTCCCTCCGCTCCCCACAACCTGCCTTGGCAAAGCCATCGCCCACTGAAGGTCGGATACAACAGACCCCCTCCCTCTCCTCCCTCCTCTCCAGCTGGGCCAGGGTGGGGTTTAATAAATGCTGGGAGGCAGATGCCGGCTGTGCCAGCTGCGGCAGGTCCCGGCTCGCCACATTCCTCTGCCGTGCCCCAGACGCGGGCGAAGCGCAGCTGCGGGGCCGGAGCAGCATCGGGAGAAGGCCTGTGAGTCCATGGAGGTCCAGCCACACACAGAGAGGACACCAAGTGCACCTGCACCCACTGGAACGTCACGGCGACAGTTGGGTTACGTCGAGGTTGATGATTTTCCTTGGGTTTCATTTTGGGTCAAGTTCTACAGACTCTTGTAGAAATCCCTTCTGGGTGTGGAGCGCAACTCGGAAGGAATGCAGGGTGAGCTGATGCTGCTCTCACCTTCCTCATGGGGAGAAAGTGTTCCCAGCAAAGCAAACCACTCTTGCATGATTAAGAGTGAGATTCTTCTCTGGCATGACTGCCCAGAGAAGCTGTGGCTGCCCCACCCCTGGAAATGGCCAAGGCCAGGTTGGATGGGGCTTGGAGGAACCTGGTCCCTTCCCGAACTAGGTGATCTTTAAGGTCATTTCCAAACCAACCCACTCCATGATTCTACAAAAGGAGAGGCAATGGAATCCATCGCTCTCAAGTATTGTTCTGTACTGCAGTGAGCCCAAAAACCTCTGCCAGCACCTTTGACCCAGGGCTGAGCGTTACACTCTGCTTTGTAAGTGAAATGTGGCATGGTTAAGAGTTTGTCCAAAAACAACGTGGTGAATCAAAGAAGGTCCCAGCTCAGAATTGCCAACACCAGTGAGGCTTTGAAAACCAAGTTCAAAATCCACTGTGTAAAAGATAAACAAAATCCAGGCTCAAGCTTGCTTACCAGGAGCCCAAGCTACCCCAGCACAGATGTCTTCCCTAAAACACCCAAGAATTTGATTCCATCAGCTCCGTGGCCCAGGCTGATGGATGTTCTTTGGCCAGACAGGATAAGCCCATGCCTGGGACTTTCTGGCACCACTGCTCCAAACCAGCAAACCTCACCTCTGCTTGTAAAGGAGAATGAGCCACTTGCACTGAGCAGCACAAGCTTTATCCTACTAATTTCACAATTTTGGGGGTGAAGGGTTCTAACTCAGGGCTTTCTAGCTCAGGGGTTGCTGATGCTGGAGAGCACATGATGGAGAAACTCCCTACATCTTTACATGCCCCCGCCCCCATCTCATCCGTACCTGGGGATCTCTTCCTGGGGGAATTCTGCTGTTTGCTAAACTGAATCAACATAGCTGTTATGTTTAGTAACATCTCAACTGTAGCTCATTTGATTCCAGTCATTAAAATTTAATATTAGCGTAAGCTTTGAAAAACCTGAGCTGACAGCAGAGAGAGGGGAGGGGTAAGAAATGCCCCAGCCTGAAAACTCCTACAAGGTGGCCAGTGCTTCTCCCTCATGGCTGAAGAGCCCAATTTGGCCATGAAGCTCAGCAAAAAAATTCTTCCAACTTTTAGCACATTTTTATACAAAGAAGAGGCTCCTCAGAGAGGCAGCAATGGAAAGAGAGTCACTTGAGCTAAACTCCTGCTGAAGATCAGGAGTTAAAGATGAGGCTCCTTTGCTCTGGCAGCTTAACATAAGCTAAACCCATGTTATTTCTTCTGTGGTAGAGCTGGATCTGAAGTGATCCATCCGGACATCCATATAAGCACAGGCTCCAAACCACAGAAATGCCTTTCAGCTGCACTTGATCTCACTAGAAAATGAGGGGCTAAATTAGATGACCCCTTAGAGTCTTCTCCAGATGGGTTTCTTACAATCCACTAACAATGTGATGCTCCAAAACAGTCCCCGCGAGTTTTCCCACACCCTCTAAATTCCAGGTCCTTCCCACATCGCTGTCCTGGCTCCTGATGGATGTGGGAGCCATTGTGTGCTCAGCCTCTTGGTGGACCCTTCCCCAAAACTGCATTCACTCACTGAACTGAAACACCTCCTGCAAACAAAGCTTCCCCCCCTGAGCACGACCTGACAGCTGCTTCCCAGCCTCCCACCTCTGAGAAACACGGCCAGGAGGAAAACTTAGAGCGGGAAGGGCTCATCCCTCCCAAAGCCAGGATTAGTCCCCTCTGTGACCTGGGAAAGGGGCTGGGGGGAGAGAGAGGAAATGCATGCATGGCAGTTTTCCAACAGTTAAGGGTTTGTTGGAGGTTGTGGCCTTTTGGGGTAAGTTTGAGGGATATTTGCAGGAAGAGAAAAATATATGGGAAGCTTCAAATATAAACTGCTTTGAAAGTCATCTGTCCCCAGCCTCTGTCAGAGCCTTCCATGTATCTTCTTTATTAAAATATGGACACAATGAGTCCAGAAGTGCCCACCTTTGTCAAGACTCCGTTGGCAACTTGCCTGGAGCCCTGGGGCCATGCCTAATTTGCATCTCATTTACACAGATGTTCATTAAAATTAATGCCTTAAGACATAATATCTGCCTGCATTTGAGCCTTCTGGACAGACAGACCACGGCCGCTCCCGGAGAGCCCCAGTCACCCCATCCATCACCCCATCCTCCTCCCCACACCACCCCAGGAGCACTGCCTGGCTGAGGAGCAACTCTGGTCCCTCTGGACACTCTGGGCATGCATCTGGTTTGGAATCCAAGAAGGGAAAGAGTTGTGATATTGTCTTAGACAGACAATGTATTGAGAAATAAAAGCCTGGAGCAACCAAGAGAAGCTCCCTGTGCTCCCTACTTCCCACAGTGCCCAATCCAGATTTCTCCACCTCTCTCCCTCCTGGATGTACAGAGGACAGACAGTCCCTGCCAATGCCCTTCCACGTGCAGATCAGGATCTGGGATTGCATTTCACCCAGAGAGCACAGGAAGGTGAAGCTTTGCTAAGATCTGCTCTGCAACATTTAGGATCTGTGCAGAAATCCTTGCTCTCTGGATGAATGGTGTGCAGGAGGAATGGAGGAATGCTGCTGCGTAACCACGATTGCTCCATCCACCCCTTGTGCTTCTCCCCCATTTTATTCTCAGCCATTACATAGCAAAACCCTCCTCTAATTGCTGCAACTTTCATTTTCCCACTAACAAAGACCCCAGCTGCACCACGTGGCCTTGATGGCCAACAAATGACACCTCATGGCCCCAGAGCACTCTTGGCTCACGCAGCCCAGGTCACTCATATCTTAAAGGGTCACCCTCAAGGTCACTGAGCTACAGACCATGTGCAAACCCTAAGATGGGTTAAGCTGCTCCTGCCAGCCCAGCCAACCCAGCAATCAGCGTTTCTAATGGGAGCTGCTCAGCCAGGAATAATCCCTTGCTCTGCAGGAAAGGTTCACTGATTTTAGGGCCTAAAAATTCCTTTTTGGATGCATTTGTTCCAAGTGACTGTGTGGTGTTTAACGATGAAGTTAAACCCTTCCCACTGATATCAGCTCAAAGCAAAGCACTGCCCAACACAAGACAGCAGCGGATTCAGATGAGGTTGAGTTTGTCTCATAAAAAACACTTCCAGCTATTTTTCAGATAGGCAACCCCCAAACCAGAAACACCTTGTCCTGGTGAAGGTTTCACAGAGCTGTTAAAGTGGTGGAATGGGATCAATTAGCCATGAGATGAAAAGTAAATGGCTGTAAAACTGCCTCCCCCTCCCACCCCACCATTAACACCAGGAAACGAGAAGCCAGATGTAAATCAGCCCAATCATCAACTCGTGAGCACATCAGGAATAGAAGTTTCACAGCAAGAGAATTTCTAAGTAGTATTAATATAATTAATGTAGTGTAACAGCATGACCCAACATCATAATACTGTATAAAAATATAGCAAACACACTCCAACTCTTCCCTCTCAGCGCTTCATGAAAGTCTTGATGGTCTCCATCAACCTGGAAACACGAATGGCCCACATAAAACTTCACCTTGGTTTTATTCCCTTGTGTGTATCCCTTGTCCACAGTTTATCTGTAGCTTTATTTGAACCCCCAAAAATGGATATAGTATTTGGCCCAGGAGAAGCAAACAACAAGCAGGTGGGCCAGGTAGAAAGACCTGCAGGATGATCTGGACTAAGCTGCTCTGAAATGATGCCAACTTACAGTTCGAGTGGACTCAAAACCATCCCTCCCCCAGAAAGCTAAATGTCAATGATCTCTACCAGCCCACGAGGTGCTGGCACATCAACATTACACATCACCAGGAGAACAGGAATTTTCCTCCCAACCACAAAATCTTTCTGCACCTTTTCATCACAGACTATAAGGTCCATCAGACTTTATACTCTCCAGAGCAAGTATATTTTAGTACACCAAAACCACTCACATCACAGCAACAAACAATGAAGACGTGATGGCTCGAAGCCCAGAGGTCCTACACAAAAAAACCACAGCAGCAGACAGACCTCCAAAACACCAAATACCACTTGAAAAAAACATTGTATCATCAAGCCTTACCTTGAAGTCTGCCAGCTGCTGGTTGATGGTTTCTACCTCTGTTCCCACCACCCACTGCAAGGCCTCGTTCTCCTCTGCCATGGTTGTCATGTGGGTCAGCTCCTTCAGCCGGCTGTAGAAGTCCTCCACGCGGGACAGTGTCGTTTCCACCTGCTCCTGACGGTTTTTCCCTCTCTCAGTCAGTTTGCTGCACTGTTTATTCAGCGTCTCCAACTCTCGTTTCAGTCCTAACAGATCAGGGCTCCCTTCATCCTCCAGCATCTTCTTACATTCGCTCTCAGAAGCTTCGATGTCTGACTTCAGCCCCTGGAGTTTGCCCAGGAAGGCGCGGACGTCCTCGGCTTGGGACTGAAGGCTGTCAGAGTCCCTCCCGATGGGGCCCATGCTGTCCAGCTCATCATCCAGATCTGCCAGTTGAGAGAACATCTCCCTGACCCGACTACTGAACTGGCTGATCCCTTCCAGCTTGTTTTCCATGAGTGCACAGGAGTCATTCACTTTCTGCTTCACAGCCTTGAAGTCCTGCTGGGCCATCTCAGCTTGGCTTAAGAGCTGGGAACAGTCAGATCCATCTGGAGCATCTTCTACCAGACCCTGAGTGAAGTTTTTCAGATAATCCACTTGTGGCTCCAGGGCCTGAAGCACTTCCTGCTGTGCCCTGAGCTTCTCCAAATTCTTGTTGCTGCAGGCTTGGGGCCCCAGGGCATCATAGATCTCCAGCTGGTGCTTTGCCCCTTCCAGCTTCTTCTCAATGTTCTTGAAGCTCTCTTGAAACTCCTTGAGCCTCTGGGACATTTCTTCAATGGAGCCAGTCTTGGCTTGCAGCTCTTCTGTGATGGCATCCATCTTCTGATTGATGCCAGCCTTCTCATCCCGGATGTCATCCTCATCCATTTGGGAAGCATCGATCAGGATGTCAGCAGCACTGTTCAGCATCTCCAGCAAGGACCGGCGCTTCTCCACGTCACTCAGCATGGCCTTTGACCTCAGCAGAGTCGCCTCCAGCTGCACTGGATCCAGAGTTACCTCCAGCTCTGCCATCTTTGCCTTGCAGTCCTCCACCCATGGCAGAAGATCCTCTGTGTGCCGCTGGTACTTCTGAGCTTTCTGCAAACAGTCCTTGAGCTTGGAGTGTCTATCGGCAGCCTGTTTGCTGAGCTCTTCCCAGTGTGTTTTGAGGCTGACCAACTGGCTCTGCAGAGTGGTCTTCTCCTCCCCAGGTTGGACTGAGAGCAGCAAAGACTCTCCCTCGGCTACAATCATCTCGTAGGAGCCACTGTGTTGGTTGAGGCTCTTCTGGAACTCTTCTTGCTCATGAATTTGGCTCTGTAGCCTCTCCAGTTTAGCAGAAATTGGTTGGCTCTGAGCTTGCTGGCACAGTTTGTCATCTAGCCACGTCCTGAGTTCATCAAACATATGCTGGAACTGCTGGGAACTCGCAAGCGCAGTCTGGAGTCGGTTCATCCGGTCGGCTGGAATGGGAATAAGATTAGAAGGCGACAATTAAGCTGAAATCAAATAAGCAAAGTGCAATTATTTAAAATCATCTCAGATGCACCAACTGTGTTTTGATTAACAGGAAGGAGTTTTCCATTGCATCACTAGCCTTTTTGCTCACTGATTCATAAATTTCTTAAGTAATAAGAGATAACGGTAAGGCAGCTGTCTCCTGATCCATCTCTAAATGCAACATCTTAGAAAAGAGAAGATGCATCCCAAGATTAGAGGGTGGCCACTGGAGCTCCTCCATGCCCCAACCTGAATTTAAGAACCTGTTTTTTCCCCAAGCATGTGCCACACTGCTTGTTGAAGAGCCACATCAGTGGGATTAAACACCACTGCTCCCTCTCCAGGCTCAGGTACGTCTGGTGTGTGAACTCTCCTGTGCTTGGTCCCACATAAAAAACCCATGAGGCACACCAAAAAATGATAAATGGTGCTGCCCCTACTATTCTTAGAAACCCAGTGATGGGAGAGCCCTTTGGCAAAGAGCAGGGGTGGAGCTCAACATCTCAACATCCTTTAAGCAACTCCTCTGCTGTCTCACCTGCCAGGTCTTCCAGCCCTTTGAGAGGAAGTGCCACCGTCTCCAGACGTTTCTTTAACTCATCTTTGAGGTACTGCTCCCCGATCAGGACGGAGAGGTCATCACAGAGGGTCTGAGCCTCTGCAATCTCCTCTTCCAGCTGCTCCAGGTCTGAGCGGATCTCACTGGTTTCCTCCAGCTGCTGTTTGACAGCATCGGGCTGTGTGCTGATGGCAGACTGGCTGCTCAGGCGCTGCCCAACTGCCTTCACCTTCTCTGAGAGGCCCTGCAGGAGCTCCTGGTACTGGGTGCTCTTTACTATGGCTTGATCAATTTGGCTGGACCGGGAGTTGAGGCGCTCCGTCAGCTCGGACCATTTCTGGTTAACCCCTTGGAGTTCATCCCGCACCTGGTTAGTGGATGGAGAAACATCTCCAGGGCCAGTCAGGATGCTCTGAGCTGCCTGGTTGAGCTGCTCATGCTGTTGTCTGCGGGCTTCAAATTCCTTCAGCATAAACTGGAACAGAAATAACATAAAAATGTTTGCATAAAACTGACAGCTCCAAATACACACAGTCAAAACAAACCAGGCCTCCAGGGGCTTTATCCAGCCCATGGAATCAGCAGAAATAAGCCCTGGGGTGGGACAGCAGTTGGGCTGGGTAGACAAGGATTTACTGTGACCTTGGAAGTTAAAAAGCTGGGAGGGGTCTGCAACTCCAGGACTTTGCTCTCTCTTATTTGTCTTACTGCTGTGTAATGTAACATAAACCAGTTGAGATGAGAAGGAAAACTAATTATGTCAACTGGGGCTTTATGCTTCATGAAGTGGCCAGTTACGGACATGTCAGCATTTGGAAGGGGGAGGTATGGAAAGGACAGGCTGGCAGGAGGAGGGGCAGCATTAGCAAGTCCTGCAGAGCATCAGCACAGGTCTTGTTTAAAGCAATTTCAGTCTCCAAGAGGGGCCAAGTGATTCATGGATGAGTCAATCCAGTGTGGGGAAGGGAGTTTGAATGCTGCATCCATTTCAAGTTATTCACAGTAGTTTGGGCTTAGTTAGGAGGACTTGGGAGAGTAGCCATAAGGTCTCCAGAGCGCTTGTAAGACAAACAATTCCAAGTGCAATCTTCCACCTCATCTCTGGATGAGATGCCCTCCCCCTCCACGGACACCCAGCACGGAGCTGCGAACCCTTCTCACCTGGACCTGCTGCTTCTGTGCATTCAGCATATTGGGGTCAATGGAGAGGGGCCCCAGCACACTCATCATCAGCTCCTTTTCCATGAGCCAGGGGCGCAGCTGGGATTCAGCAGCCTGGAAGGTGGCCAGCTGGTTTGCTGACTCCTCCAACTTCTGCTGCCGCTCTGCTGTCGCCTGGCTGGCTCTTTCCCACCTGCAATCTGAAGCACCGGCTGTGTTGGCCATGGTCATGCTCCTGACCAGCCCACCCCTCCATCAAGAAGGTTTTTTTCACCTCCCCATGGTTTTTCCCATGGGAAACCTCCTCAGTTTTCCAATAAAACTAGCGTGGCTCTATTCATTCTCTATCTAATAAGCTGTTACCCAATTCTAATGGCTATGTGGTCTTGAAGCTCCTAGGAAAAAACCTTGCAAGCAGGATTTCTGTGCTCTAGTCACTACTGCCACGAGCTGGTCTGACCTTGGCCGAGCCATCTCACATCCCTGGCTCGATAAATGAGGATACTCTCATGTGTGTCAGTCCTCACACAGCACATTCAGATCTCCTGGATGGAGAACTCCATAAACACGTTCCTGCTATTTCAAAGAAGAGAATCGCTGGGCTTCTTTTTAAACACACAGCCTTGTTTAGTCAACACTTAATTACCTAGGATAGCCTCGCTAATGACTAGAATTTTATATTAAGCAGTGAAGCTTTTAATCACAATAATCAACATGTGTCATTAACAAGTTTTTTTCCTCTTTTTTTAAAAAAAAGCAATTTAAGGAGGCACATCTTTAAAATCCACATCCATCACAGAGATTTCATTAATCTCGACAGTGGTCGTCTCAGGAACACCTTGTACACCAGACAGCTCAGAGATAAGTTTGCTCTTTCCTGAATTTTAATTAGAAGTGACTCTGCTCTGCCGTGACTTTGGGATCGTCCTGCACTCCTGAGCCACTTCTAACATGATGTTTAGAGACAGAGGCCTCATTAAGTGCTTCAGGCACTTACTCAGGTCTTCCTGCATCTTCTTCCAGTTCGCTGCTTCTGGGGAATCTGGATATTTCTCCAGCAAACCAGAAAGTGCTTCCTTTACCTTCTGGATCTTCCCAGAATTCTGTTCCAATTCAGCCAGAAATGCCTAGAAAATAATGATTTGAACTTCCTCAAATACATGGCAAAAAATGAAATCACAGAGTAGGAATAAAGCAGCAACTACAGACTGGAATCGGACAATTTTTGTTCTTTGCTCTGTAATGAAATCAGTTTGTTAGCAACATTGCGAGTTCACTTGGCTCCGAGAGCAGGGAAAGGCTGGGAATTGCTTTCCAGGAGAAGTTGGAGTGACCCAGCAACAAGAGCTGCAGATAAGCTCTTTTCCCCTGAGCCAAATGAAAGCAACAAGTCTAAAAGCAAAGGGGAAATCTGGGCTCCTCTCCTCCCTGGACCTCCCTGGGAATGCCCTTCTTTAACCCAGAGCAGACCCTCGTGACTAATTCTTCTAGTCCTGCTGTAATAAAGCACATCTTGGAGATCCTTTAGGAGATGCATGGCAGGGGGTTGGAACTGGATGATCTCTAAGGTCCTTTCCAATCCAAACCATTCTGTGATTCTCTGATCCCCAGTTTTTTCCTCAGGAAGAGGAGTTACCTTGTTGTGCTCAGCCTGGGCTCTCATTGTCTCTGTCTTGGTGGGTGAGGAGGAGGCATCCAGCTCTGATAGTGTCCGTTCCTTCGACTCCAGCCACTTCAGCATCGAGCTGGCCTCCTCCTGCACCTCTTGCATCTTCTCCAGCATAGCTGAGAGCTGCTGTTGGCGCTCCCTCAGCGCTGTGCCCAGGGTCTGGTACTGCTGGGTCACATCCGACACGTCGCACTGGATCTCAGTCAGATCTGTTTTCAAAAAGCAGCCTGAGATGAGGACTACTGCCCGTGTTCTCCATCTTAACCTGGACTACCAGGTTTTAATCTAACCCTGGGCAGCCAAGCCAGCCAAGCATGAGGAGTAAGAGGCCAGACTCCGTCTGTCTGCCTGTGGAGTGATGTCACATCATCCTCACCTCTCCTGCCAGAGGGCTTTTCCACTTGTACCATGTATGCACATTGACAGTTTGCAAACAAAGCAAATGCCTCTGTGTTTGTGAGTCTGATGCAAGCTGAGACCCTCTTTCATAATGCTACTGCTAACACAAGGTTAAATAATTTGACACCGAAACATAAAGCCATTTTTATGCACCTATTATCTCACTGAACCGGTGAGCTAACAACAGATAACGGGCCATAATTAAAATTGCTCTTCAAACTGGAGGGTTGGATGCCGTTATAATCCCGTAGAACCAATAAATTTAATTGCAGGCCTTAGAATGATCTCTCATTTATCAGCTCTTAACACCACCTGATGGGGTGTCAGGGTGCCGTCGCTCCCCAAAGCTGTCCCTCTCTGTCCTTCAGCCTGACCTCCATCACTGCAGCTCCAGCTGAGAATTCCCAACCCATTGCCAAGCTCATTCCCCTTGTGCTGGGATGCTGACAGTGTCACATTGAGGTTTCTGCTCTCACAGATGGAATTGCACAGCCAAGAACAGGCAGGGACATGGCTTGGCACAGCAGGGACAGCGAGCTCACCTTTGCACGTGTGGTATCCGTTCACGCTGCCTACTGACCCTCCTGGCGTGGGCAACGTGGTACCTGAGCAGAGGGGATGGAGACAGGGGACAAGAGGGGTAAGACAGATGTGTTAGGAATGCAGACAGCAAGGGATGAATGGCCCTTCCAGGACACAGACCACAGTGGTCACCAAGTAGAGGCAGCGTTGCCATGCACCTGGTGCTGGGCAATTGGTGTTAATTAGGTTTGGAGTCCCTTTATCTCTCTTCCTTCCACTCCTCTCACTTTCTTGGAGCTGCTCCTGCCTCATTGGACCAGAAGCAGAAGAGCTGAAGCTGTTGGGAGCAGGTCACCTCTCCCACCATCCCAACATTGCCCAGAGACCGGGTTGGATGCAGCTCCTGCATGGAACCACAATAATGGGGACAACTGGCCACCTCTCCATGGCTGTAAAGCTGCTACCCTGAGCAAGACTTTGTGGAATTGTATCTTTTGAGACTGCTGAGTGCCCTTCCCGAAGGGAATAATTCCCCCATCTTCTCCTTTTCTTACAGGATAAAACTATTCAAACCCACCTCGGTGCAAGGACACATCCTCTTTGCCCAAAGGCTCCATGCAGGATGCACCGGTGTCCCTTCCCTGGACACTAGACATCACAGCTACGGTCACAACCAAAGGGGAATTCACATTAACAGGTAGGTCCCTCTCTTTATAACCACCTATTTTGACATTTTCATGGATATAAAGGGCTGCATCTTTGCTCACCCCACGTAAGTGATCATGGAAGTCACCCACAACAAGCCTCTCCTCACTTCTCTTGGAGATTTCCCGAAGAACTGCTCATGAACTTAATCCTAACAGACACATCCAGACTGTGAATTCCCATAAATTCCCATCAACAATCAGAGTCTAGGAACTTGTTTTCACAAGCTGGAAGACATCTTGGAGTTGGTTTCCAAACAAACCAGACGTAATCTCATTGCTTCACAGACTTGACGCCAAAAAGGAGACCATTAAATCACATCTGAATATCACAGCCTTAAATGTCATCCAGATATGAAACCCAAATGCTGGTGTTTGATTGAAACACTCCAGCCTTCAGGAGGCTGAAGCACACCACTAGGAGAATGCAGGAGCCACCTCCATGAGCTCCTTGCAGGGCTGACAGCCCAGATCCCCAGTGCTGCAGCAGTCTGGAGCTCCTACTCTCCATCCAAGCAGTGATATGTGTCCCCAAACACAGAGTAATTCAGAACTTGTTAGACTACAACTAATTAAACCAAGCTAGGCTGATGCATTAATGCAGCAAGCACTGGCAACTTGATGACTGAGCTGAGCCCCATAATACTCAGATCACCACAGGCCATCTGAATTTGGAAAAAAGGGGGAAAGACCCCCATTTTTTGCTTGAGGAAGGCTCAGAGAAGATGAAGTGGTGACAGCAGACATGCTCAGGAGAGTGGGCTACAACTCACCTGCCTTGGGTGGGGTGTTGGGAGCTGTAATCTCTACAATCAGGTTCTCCAGGAGGGTCCCTCTGCGGCCAATCTCCTCCACCTGGGCCCCCTTCCCCTTCCATTCCTCCAGGAGATCCTGCTCAAAAGCAAATGCTGGGATTGGAGGCTGTGCTTGCCCGGCCACAGCCCTTCCTTCTTCGCCTGTCAGCTCTGTGGTGACACACTGGCACCAGGACACAGCACCCAGGGAACCAGCACATGGCAAACAGGCTGTGCTGGGAAAGTGGGTGTGAAAAATCTATTTTTGTAACGGAAATCAAAGAGTGTAAAGCTCTTCCTTAACTAATGGGTCTGTTGAAGGAAACCTTCTCCCTCCCACCATTTCAGGGATGTCCCTCCTCCTCCCTGCACAGCCCAGCCTGGTTGAGCCCAGTCAGAGCCCAGTGGGTGCTGTGGGGTGCGAGGGCTGTGGGTGACTCAGCAGAGCTGCTCTGCCTCTGAGTCAATCCCTTGGCACATCCCTGTGCTGGAGGGGAGCGGGGGCTCAGGTAACAGGAGGCCACCTTCCATATCTACCATTGGGAAACACCCAGAGAAAATGACTGTGCTTGGGTCTCCCACTCCCAAACCCCACACAGAGAAGGCAGGGGGAGTGAAGGGAAACCAGGCAGTGCCTGAGAGGAATCTCACACTGCTCCCTTCTCCACAAGCCACTGGCTACACAGTGAGGATTCCATAAACCACCTCCCATGACTCTGCTTCATGGGATTTATTCCATATTCCAGCATTTCCACACCAGCTGCCAACTTTCCCAGTCAGATTCCAGCTCCCTTTGCCCACCTGGATCTGCTGCCTGTGCTGGTGCAGCTCCTGGGTGCCCAGGGAGGTCTCAGCAGGTGGCATTCTGCCTTCACACTCCCTCAGCCACTTCCTCACGGCGCCAACCAGATTCCGAAATTCATCCAGTTGCTCCTGGCAGGACGACGCATCCTTTTCTCTGAGAATGAAAAGGTTTCAGAGAGTCAGAGCTCGTGCTTCGCCTTGCAATTACCCCCTCCTGAATGTAGCACAGTTGTGTCTCTAGGAGCCCTTTTTTTAATTATTATAATTATTAGATGTTGCTCGGGAACACTGCAGGCAGTGCCAGACAAAACGGGGTGCACACAGTGCCAGCCCCTCACTGCTGCTGACCCCCCAAATCATGGCTGGTGGCACTTTTGGGCAGCACAGTACCCACCAACAACCATGGGACCACCACTGCCAACCTGCTCTGGCTGTGAACCGGGCTCTTTGTCCCGGGAAAGCAAAGCTTTTGGGAAGACAGGGCTCATTCATGCTGTGTCCCTCTAGGCAGCTGCATCCCGAGGGAGCCCATGCTGTGCTGCCCCTCCTCCCTGGCCACAGCTCCATCTATTCAGCCCATCCTGGAGGAACAAGGCAGCCCCGGGATGGGAGCCATGGGCCCCTCTGGCTCATCCTTGCCTATCGCAGCTGCGAGCAGCCTGCAGAGCACTGAATTACTGGGGATTATTGTGAGTTTCATCTGCTTTTCCTCATCACCTTCCCTGTATTCCCCAGGGATTTTGGAGATACAGTCAGGGAAGTATGACCCCCGGGGATGCTGTTGCTCTGACCCTGCTTAAGCTGCAACAGCCAACATGAGCTCAAGCTCCCCTTTATCCCAATTCAGGGGGCTCTGGGGACATGGGGACAGGCTGCTTTGCTCTGTCATCTCCTGGAGAGCACGCTGGGGCAGGCCCCAGATCTCTGCAGCTCCCCTCTGACAAGATGCTCTGGGATGGAGCTGTGGCAGCCCACACGCCGGGAAAGGCAGAACACTGGCTCCTGCAGCACCAGGAATTTTTCACAACGCCCCCAGCCGAGGCTTTTTTTAAGCGTCAGCTGGATGGAGCTGCCTCAGGCTCCTGGCGTGGGAGGAGGGCGGCAGGAAGAGTCTGCTTGTGCCCCCTCTTGGATAAGAGATCTCCTCAGGGTCTTGCTCAGATCATCAAGCCACCCCCAAACTCACCTCCACAGGGAGTGGCTGGGACTCACCTCTCCTTTGCCACCTTTTGTAGCTGCAGGAAGTCTTTTTTCAGGCTCTGCAGCTTCTCCTGCTGCTGGAAGGCACCGGGGGCGAAGCCACAGGAGCTCAGCTCTGCAGCCAGGTGCTCCAGGGTGGCCAGGTCCTCCTGGTGCTGCCTCATCTCCGAATTCAGCTCCTGCCAAGAGCAAAGGGCGATGCTGACCATGTTCCCCCACCTGCAGACTCAGGCAGAGGGGATGAACCAGACAATCCCATGTCCTGGTGAGCTGAAGAGACTCTGTGGGCAGTGCCATGGATGGCTCCAGTGCCAAATGTTAGGCATGGCTTACTTCCATCTGCTCCTCCAAATCCAGCTCAGCAAATACTTTAAGCAGCTGCAGGAACAAGTCTCACCTTCTCTGGTGCTGCTGTAAGGCCACATAGTGACTAGGATGGGGGGCCCTAGACCAAGCCAAATCAAGCCCCCCCCCAGCACAACTGTCTGGTTTTATGCCAGCTTAGGGCATTTCTGAGGCTGTGGATGAACCACTTCCTGTAGCAGAACACTTGCAAGAAGCCAGAGGGAGGAATCCTGCACAGCCATGGCCAGGCAACACAATCCACAGCACTCCTTGAAATGTTCAAGGGCAGGCCCTGAGGTCTAGTGGAAGGTGTCCCTGTTCATGACAAGGAGCTTGGAATGAGATACTTAAGGTTCTTTCCAACCCAAACCATTCCATGATTCTGTGGCTCTAAGATCTCCAAGGTCTCTGTCACAACCCACACTGAGCTCACTGCCAGCACACAGGGGATTAACCTCATGGAGCCTTTATTGATAAAACCCTGCTATATTTGGAACATACACTACTGGAAACATCCTCAACCACTCCAGCCACGCTCCCTTCTGCAGGCAAAAAACTCACACAGGTCCTACAGATCCTGCCAGCCTCAGAATTCCAATGCAGGTAGAACCCTCTCTCCCCTGGGCCTCACCTGGATGTGCTGGGAGAAGTGAGCAATGTCCCGGTCCGGCTGATTCCCAGATGCCAACATCCGTGTCCTGCTCTCTGTGAACTGCTGCAACTTCTCCGAGAGCTGCTCGTACTGCTCAACTTTGGGAAGGAGGCCCTTCAGTGCATCCTCCCGCTCCTGCTGCTGCTGGCACAGCCTCCCAAAGTGCTCCGTGACCTGGGCCAGCTTGTCCTGCAGGGCAGAGGCCGTGGGAGTGTCTGCTGCCTCCATGAACTGGGTCACCATCTCCCGGGTGGCTTCCAGGCAGCTCTTCTGCCGGGCAATGTCCTGCTTCAGCTTCTGTGGTGGGAACACACAGAGAGGGAGGACATTTTAGGAAGGTTCTTGAGCAAGACTAAGTGGTGTGGATTGTCTGGGCTGCCCTTGGGAGCAGCAGCATGTGCTTTGACACAACCAGGGTTGGGAAAGAATAGTTTTCTATCCCAGTGTTCCTTTCCTTCCTGGTCATCCCAACCCGTTCGGCCTTTCCCTAGTGTTCAAAATCCAAGCCCTACTTGTTAGCAAAGAAAAAAGGAGACTTCCAACAAGTCTGTGGTCTGACAGTGGCACAGGTTGCCCAGCAAAGCTGCAGGTGCCCCATCCCTGGAAGCGATCATGGCCAGGTTGGGGCTTGGAGGAACGTAGTCTAGTGGAAGGTGTCCCTGCCCATGCATGGAACTAGATGGTCTTTAAGGTCCCTTCCAACCCAAACTATTCTATGATTCCATGAAAATATGCAAAGGTTCTGTTCATATTTGTTTGATGATTTCAGATCACTGCAGCTAGACCCCAGCAGAGTGCACAGGTGTGTTTGAGGTGAGGGAGATGGGCCCAGGCTTACCACACTCGTGGCAAGTGAGTCCTGGATGGAGGTGGAGGAGAGTGTGGCTGGCTGGTCTTTCTTCAGGTTCTTCTCAATCTCAGCCACCGACTGGAGGAGGCTCTCCAGGCTCTCCTGGACACTCTGGGACTGGGCAATGGATTTCTGCAGCAGGTCTGACCGCTCGGACATCTGCTGGGAGAGGCTCTGGAACCGGCTCACGATGCCATCTGCAGAGTCCAGCACAAAGGAGAGTCAGTGCAAAGAGCTCCAAATGCTGGGAGAGCTGCAAGGGCCACCTTCGGTTCCTCCAGAACTCTCAGAGACGACAAATCCCTGTCCCCAAACTCAGCAGTGAGACCCAACAGGTGACCCAACACACATGGGCACAGCCCCTACCCATGTGCAAACATAAGCCCTGATGATGCATTTACCCTCACTATCCCCCAGAAGTGGGGGACTTCATCTTTGCTCCCTCCTTGGTTTGTTTTCACATTCCTCAACCCTCCCTGCTAACACTGGCAGCTGCTTTGCTCTGTACCTGTTGTTTCCTGAATGTGCCTGTGGTCTGGGGCTGGCTCCCCTTGCACCTCCAGCAGGGACCGAGCTGCTTTCTGAAGCTTCTCCACTGGCACCTGGTGCTCAGCCAGGTCTCCCTGCAGCTGCTGTATTCACAAAAGACAAGCCAAAATCAGTGATGGGTCACAGACAGGAGACCCCCCATTCACAGGGAGTTCAAGGCTCCATTTAATCCCTCTCACAGATCCTTTTCACTTAATCACTAAATCATTAGGAAAAATAATAATGTAGCTTGAAAAGTCCAATCCCACACTGTAGAGCTGGGTCAGAGGGTCTGGGCTGTCCCAGCATCCAGTCACCCTCACAGGGAGGGAATGTCCCCCTCTACAGGGAGGTGTCTGTGACTGCAGTCCTTGCTCTGAATACCTTTCCCAAGAGTCTGATCCCACCTGATCTGCAGCACCAGGACCTGCTGCGTCTGCAGGTGCATCTTTGCACTCAAACAGCAAAACAAGCCAATGGATTGAGTCTCTTTCCCCCTGCTGACTGCTCAGGGCAGCCAAATTCCCATCCAGGCTCAAACACTTCCCAGGAGATCACCAAAGGACCCCGTACCTTAGTGCTGGTGAGCTGCTTCTGCAGAACAGCTGGATCTGAAGAAACAGTCTCTGAGAGCAGCTTCCCAATGGCAGCTTCACTCTCCTGCAGCCACGAACTGAGAGACTCGGCCACCTCCTGGAATTGCTGGTAGTGATCCAGCAAGGTGTTCAGGTGGGACCCGAGCTTGGAGCACTGCAAAAGAGGAAGAGACATGGTGGGAGGATGCACAAAAACACTGAGCAACCCGTGGAAAAGGCACAGAAATCAGTAAGAAAGACAAAATAATTAAAAAATTTATCTTGCCACACACTAAAGGAATCCCAGGAGGCAACATGTAGACCAACACCAAGACAAAGGTGTTGCCTTGCCCAAGCCCTGAAGACAATTCTTGTCCTACAATCTACCTATCTGTTGGAAGTCCAGCCAGCCAGAGAAATATCCCTCTGCCATCCCTGCATGGGAAGAAAAAAGCACCTAGAGTTCAACTCCCAGCCCCTCCCATACCTTGGAGTGCAGCGTGGTGTATCTCTGCGTCGCATCCTCCAGCTTGCTCTTGACCACGCTCCTGGACATCAGCAGCTGGAACTCAGCATCCCCAGCAGCTCCTTCCACATCCAGAACCTTCTGTCCCGACATGGTAACGAACCGCAGGTCGCCCTTGTGGGAGATCACGTCCTCTGAGAAGCTGCCCTGTCGCCGGAGCAGCTGCCGGAGAGCTGCAGGGTCACTGTCCCCCTTGTACATCCCCTCCAGGTCCTGCTCTGCCTGCTGCAACCAAGCCTCGAACTCCCCGTGATCCCGCAGGAACTTCTGCAGCTCGTCCCGCAGGACCTGCACTTGCTTCAGCTGTGTTTCTGACTGTGAGAGGGATGCTGAGTACTGGTCCTTCAGCTCAGCCAGCTGAGCCTGGAGCCGCTCCCGCTCCTCCCCAGCCAGGCTGTGGCCGTGCTTGTCCAGGAAAGCCTGTGCCGACTGCGTGGCCAGGATGACATCCTGCTGCTGGGACAGCAGCTCCTGGTGCTGAGCCTGAAAGATCCAGAGAGCAAAGGTGATGCTTGTGACTGAGGGTCTGCTCCATGTGGAGTGTGACACACTCCTGTCATGAGTGTGAGCGAGCCTCTGCATCCTCCAAAAGCTGTGGAGGCTTCAACTCTGGAAGTGTTCAAGGCCAGGCAGGATGGGGCCCTGAGGAATTTGGTCTAGTGGAAGGTGTCTCTGCCCATGGCAGGGGGAATGAGACAGTCTTTAAGGTCCCTTCCCACCCAAAGCAGCCTGGGATTTTAGGACACAGCACCAGTAAGGTGAGGAACACCCCAGACTGGTGTACAGGGGCTCTGCCCTTCTCTGACCACTACAGGCACCTTCTCTTGTTACCCTGATTACACTCTGTCATGGCACCAACCCACCACACAGACTGTATCCCCTCCATGAAGTCAGGAAGGGTCTTCCCAAGACTCTCATATAGAAAATCATGTGTTTCAGAGGCCAGATCCCCCCATTTCTACTCCCAGCTGCATCAGCAGTGGGGGCAGGGTCAGGAGTGGGCCAGAAACCTTTGAGAGGGATGAGGTGTCAGTTCTGACCTTCAGCCTCTCATACTGCTGATCCAGGCTCTCAGCAGCACTGTCTGATCCCACCACATGGCTGTCAGGGACATCCTGAGTGCTTGTCCCCACTCGTGCTCCTGCCTCTTCCTTGGCAGGGTGGGGTCTGTACTGCGGGAGCCTTCCCTTCTGCTCCAGCGATGCCACCCAGCTCAAAAGGGAATCAATCTTATTGCTGTTCTCCTCCAGCTCTTTGGCAGCTTTCACCTGAAAGCACAAAGGCTCCAGATAAGAATAACCCGTTTTTCGCGTGTTCAGCAAATTGCTGCATGGGGGAGGGAGACACGAATCAGCAAAGAAAAAATCCAAGTTTTCCAGGCTCAGCAAATGCCTGAGACACTCACAGATCTCCAAACCCCTTCATGGCTCTTTGGAAGGCGCAAAGAAGCTGTGAATTAATTCAGCCTCTCTGTAACACTGCATTCCTCATCTTGATACAACCCAGGGTCCCCTCCCTGAAGGGCTGCATTTCCATATGCACAGGTGTGAGCATCACCTTCACCACCAGTGCAGGGAGGTGACCGATGCTCTCACTCCCTCTGAAGGACACCCCAAAGGCACAGCAAGGGGCCTTTCCCTCCCCTGATTCCTCCACAACCAGCTCATGCATAGCTGCAACTCTCAAGGCATTTCGTGACAGAAATGGCTGGGGGACACCTTGCCTGGGGGATACCCAGGATGGAACCAGAAATTGCTTTATGATGCATCACCCAGGACCCTGAATGACTCCAACTCGACCTCACTGTCCCCCTCAAGCAGAGCCCAGAGGCTACAGATCTTTGCATGTTACCTTCTCAGTCTCTTGCTGCACTGCAGCACTCACAGCACTCTCCAGCTCCTTCTGGGCCACCTCTGTCTTCTCCTGCAGGGACTGGTACTGCTCCTTGGCACGCTGGAGGTTCTCCTGCAGAGCTGCCAGCTCCCCAGGCTCCATCTTGGCCTTGTTCTCCTCCAAAAACTCCTCTGTGCTTTTCAGGACGCTGGCGAAGGAGGCGGCTCGGGTGTGCATGTTCCTCTGCAGCTCCTGGGCAGATGATGCCATGAGGCTCCATGAGCTCTCCAGGCAGCAGAGCCTCTCCACCCTCTTCCCCCCATTTTCTTAAGCACTGACCTTAACATCACTCTGCCTCTGCTGCAAGGCAGATAGATCCCCTTCTGCTCTCTGCTGCTCGGCCAGTGTGTCCTCTGCCTGGCCCAGCCAGCGGCTCAGCTCGGCCAGGCTCTGTGCCCGGGCTGCCTGCTGCTCCTGCAGGGTCTGTGGGCAGAGGAAAGGGGACAAGGGACAGTTAGTACTGGTGCTGCACCTCCACTCACACTGCTGAAAGGCAAGGTGAGAGGTTAGAGCTGGAGCAGCTCCTGAAGATGAGGATGCAGCACAGAAAATGCCTTTTGTGGCTCTCCAGGTGCTCCCTCTCCCTCTCCAGCTGCCCAGTCCCTGCTGAGCTGGTGGCACGTTTGTCACCATTCGAGCAGGTTTCTTTCTGAGGAGCCCATTCAGCTCCAATGTGGGGCTGCACTCCTCTCCCAGGAAAACTCAACCACGGGTTTCTGTGCCTTTTCCATTCTATCTCACAAACATTAAAAACAGCAGCAGAAACTCAAGTGAGAGGTAACAACAACCAGTCAGGCAGCACCACTGTGGAGCCTCAGACAACCCAAACAGGCTGTTTTTTGTAATCCTGAGGTTGGAGAAGGAGACCTGGAGAGGGAGAGCGTTTCTGTAGCTGATCCAGCTCCTCCTTTTGCTGCCAGAGCACAACACAGAAGCGCCTGTTTGAGCAATTGAGCATGATGTGACCTGAGAGTCCTTGCAACACCCCTGTTCCCCTTTCCCGGGGGAGATAAAAGGTTTCTGAGTTTTTCACTGGGCATTTCAGCAAGGTGATGTACAAACTTGTGCAAAACACTGTGCTTGTTTCTCCCAGTCATAAGATAAAACAACAGAAGCAAATTGAAAGAGCCTTCTTAAGAGCTCTTCAGCTGCAAAGCGAGTTCTTCCTGGGTTAGGATGGGCGCACACTCAATCTGAAAAGGCAAAGCAAACTGGTTAATATACACACACACACACTCCAGAGAGGACAGGCAAGAGTTACACAGAGCAATTGTTAATAAAAACCACGTTAATCCTGTCTTGACTAAGAGGATCCATGCAGTGATGGGTGCTGCAGCAATGCAGCACAGACTGCTTTTGGAGGACTTGCTTTTGTCCTTGATATGTTGTCAGCTGTTTCCCTGGAACAGCAATGCCTGGTGCAGTGGAAATAAGACAATAAAACTGCAGGGTGTCTGTAGAAGCCCCTGTGCACATGGATTTCTGGTGGGGCTAAAGGGGTTTATTTCACCCAGCCCAAAGCAGCTCCAAGTCTAGCAGAGGACTGCCTGGCTGTGCTACCCAGACCTCATCATGAGGGCTCCATATTTTGGGAGGAAAGCCACTTTCCACCTGGGAGTTACACGGTGGAAAGAAGAAAGCCTTTATAAAGGAAGCTCATGATGTGCAGTGAGGAGTCACAAACTGTGAGTGGCATGCACAGGAAATCCCAAATATTGGGTGTCTCGGCACACGTTCCATTGGCCAGGAAGCACTTCAGCGAGCAGAGGGCAGCCAGGAAGCAGATGTCTCACAACCTTCACCTGATCTGTCTGCTCCACTTGCTGGAGACAGACCTGCAGGACCTCCACCCGAGCCGTCACATGCTCCGACAGGTCCCGGAAAGCCTTCTGCAGCTCATTGAGCAGCCTCAGCAGCTGCCTGCTCTGCTGGGGGGTTAAATCCTGTGCATGCTCTGAGATAAAGAACTGGATGTCGAAGGCAGTGGTGTCCAGCTCAGATTTGGTGTCAGCAAGGGGCTCTTTCAGCTCCTGAACAGGAGAAAAAAAGATGCATCAGGCAAAATGACCCTGCAGACAATGCTGCCCTGCACTGCTTCCCATCTTCAGGTGGGACACATGGATGAGCAGCACTCAAAACACAATGCTTTGCCACAAGATGTAAATTTCAGAAACACTGAATGTTCTCAAAATCATACTCGGCATGGAGGTGAGAGCATCACATCACGGTGATTTTCCACGTTCCTCTGCACCAAGTGCTAGAGGCACCTCACCAATAGGTTGCTTGGAGCATAAATGCAGGGCTGCCCTTGGGTCTGAATATTACCCAGGCCTGAAGCTGCCACCAAGCCCTGTCCAGGCCATGGTGACTCCATGTGCCACTACCAGGCTTCAATGCCTTTGATGGCCTGACTTCAATGCCAAGGTGCTACCAGAAAACAGGAGATCTTAAATTCAGAAAAAATCTTTAAAGCTATTGCTAGAAGACGGATAAATGTGGAGGGGAGGCTCGGCTCCTCAAACAGCCAATGCAGATGAGGGCAGGTGCTTCTTCCCTCCAGAGGAAGCAGCTCTCTCTTCAACAGCCTGATGGGAATCCCTCCTGGTTGCTCAGCCCCCACCACACACCTGCACTGGAGCATGTTTCCCAAACAGCCAACAAAAAGACTTGGAAACAAGTGATATTGGAGCAAATACAACATGGTGGCTCCTCCAGCAGCAAAGGATAAGGGCAACCCCTTGGTAGGCTCCAGAAGGGAAGCAGGATTAAAAGCTTCTCCTCTGTGCAGAGGGCAGCAAGTTCATCAGCCCAAAGGATTAGGGGCATTGCCATGGTTACCTTGTAGTGGTGCAGGGAGCGACTCAAGCTGTTCACGTCGGTCGCCTGGTGGTAATCGCTGTCATCCAGGGACTCTGCAGTGCCAGAGACCCAGCTCAGCAGCTCCTGGAGCTTGCCCTGAAGACTCTCATGACGTGCCAGGATTTTAGCCTTAAAAGCAGAAAGGCATCATTTAAAGAAGGAGTTTTGGGAAGCTCAGGGGGCAGCAGGGACAGTTGCCAGCTCTACCTTTTCGTTTTCTGCCGCCCCACGAAGGTTTTGCAGCCGTGACTCCAGGACATCATCTGCAGAGCTCAGAGACTTCTGGAGGTTCTTGGCATCCTTCTCCAAAGCCTTCAGTAATTGCTCAGGGACTTCTTCAGGGGGGTTGGCCACAATCCACTTCACGGCGTCCAATTCCTGATTCACTGGGAAGCTCAACTCCTGAAGCTCAGCGCCCAGGGCCTGAGGCAAGACAGCATCGTTATGGCTAAGACAGGGTGACTTCATCTTCCTGCTGCCAAAACTGAGCAAAGGTTTTGGAGACACAGCTCCAAACACTGAGTCTAGAAAGTTTTATCACCACCCGCCAGCTCTGCTTATCTGCCAGAACTCACCTGTCGTTCTCCAAGCTGTAAAATTCATTTCAGCCAAGCTTAGGTTATTGTCTAGGCAGGGAGGAGAAGGTGGATGGCATCAGAAGGAGGAATGGGGTTTGCATATGCCTGTTAAACCCGAGCTGAATCTCACAGAAGCAGAGAGGGGGGTGCAAGGGCTGTGCACGAAGCTGGGAAGAGGGAGGCCAAATGCTGTCCTGCCCAACACCAGCCAAGCCTGGCCTAGCCTCACTCACCTCTGCTTGCTGCAGCAGGTCATGCAGGGCTGCCAAATTCTGCTCTGCTGGTTGCACCCGTTTGATTCTCATCTCGATGTCTCGCAGCATGGAGAGATATGATATCAGCTTCTCATCGTGCTCCAGGCACATCTTCTTGCTGAACTTGATCTACAGAATCAAACGGGAAAACAAAACCTCAAATTCAGGTAGAAAAGAAAATAAAGGGTTATATACAATTCTTTTTTTTTCCAAGGAAGAAATTTGTTAATAACATTCCAGCTCATGGACTTGCCACTTACAGGCCTTATCTACAAGATTTACTACAGGAAAAATAAAACACATGGTTCTGTTTCCAACATAAGCTTATAAATGGCAAGAGATCTCTGGTGTTACAGCAATAGTGCCAAAAAAAGAGTCCTACTTGTTAGTCATTTAGAAGTAATGCTCCAGCAAAAGGAGCCACAACTAAGCCCTGAGTGTTTTCAGTTGAACATCACTGTGTCCTTTGCCAAATCCACTGCAGCCAATGCTGCAATATCCATTCCTCATGTTCTGCCTGCACTCTGTGCTGAGGACTTCAGATAGATTTAGCATCGAACATCCACAAAGAGATTATAAAAAAGTCAAAATAATGAAAAGTATTTATTTACCTGGGCTGGTCTTGTGGATTCCTTTGAGGTTTCCAGCAGCTCCCCCTCCACTATCACAGGTAACAACAAGCTCCGATCACCAGGACCCAGCTGCTTTGTCCTCTCCTGGGGGGTGTCTCCTTGGGATTTTGGGGGAACAGGGACACCTCCCTGGTCTGTGGTGAGCTTGGCTGTTTGTTCTTGCTGTTTCTTTTCTCCAAGCTCAAGGAGTGCAGAAGTTTCCTGAGCTTCTCTGGGTTCCTCTCTGATAATCAGCTCATCAGACAGTTTATCTGCCACAAGGGCTGCCCTGGACACATCCCAGGTGGTTTCCACCTTGGTGTCTTCCTGAGTTATCCTGTCCTCCAGGGTCAATGCTACTGAGGAATCGTGACCATTCCTGACCCCATCTTTCATCACCTCTCGAGCTTCCCCTTGTCCAGGGGGCACAGAGAACATGTGAGTCTCTCCAATGTTTTCTGTATCTTTCTCAGACACTGCTCTCTTTCCTTTCTCATCCCTGCTGCTCCCCCTGGGCTTGGATGTATCTTTTGCCAACCCAGCAGTTGTCTTGATGTTGGTTTCATGTTTTGGCTCTGGCACCCTTGAGACAAAGTCCTCCTCCTCCTCTTCCTTTCTCCTTGGAATTTCTTTGGAAACCAGAAAAGGAAGGGACTGCTTTTCTGCAGAAGGTTTCTCTGGCTGAGTGCTGTCTCCTGGAATACTGCCCTGCTTTGCCTTCTTTTTCTTGCTTTTCTGTTTTGGGGTGTGTTTGAGCTCAGTTTCACTTGTTTTTTCCTGATCAACTGGACTTTCTGCACCCAGTCTTGGGGTTTCTCCTTCGGTGTGTTTGACAGTTCTTTTCCCTGCAAGCCCATCTCCTGCAGGCTTCACAAGGCCACCAACCTCTGGGGGTTTTCCAGACTCTGTAGGACCCATCTCTTCTCTCCCTGGACCCACACTAACAGATTCCCTTAGGGCTGCTGGTGTCACCCGGACCATGCTGCTCACTCTCTCTCCTTGCCCAAAAGCCACTGCACCTTCTGCACCTGCCACAACTCCCTCTGCACTTACAAACTCTCTCCTCCTCCTCCTCTCCTCACCATCCTCCACACTGTGAAGCACCTCTGTGTCCAAGAACAACTGCTCCTTCTCCAAGGCCAATCCCTCTACTTCCCCTGTCTCTCCATCCACCTCTTCCCTCCTCAATTCCTCCCCCCAGGCTGCTCTCATTTGGGAGCTCCTTTTTGTGATGCCTTTTTCCACAGCCCCTACCACCACTGTGTCTTCAGGGAAAGATGTCATATTTAACGCTGAGAGTTGTTCTGGAGTCACCTTAACCTTTGCTTGGGGATGCTGAAGATGATGATGTTCATCTTGGGGATGAACACCCTCCTTGGAACCTTCCTGAGGTTTTAGTTTCCCTTCTGTCCATGTGATGGGGGATCTCTCAGTGGCAGCAGCTGCACCTCCAGCTGCGTCATAGCTCACAGCTTCAGGCTGAGCTTTGTGCTCAGCACCATCAGATCTCCTGGCAGACCTGGTAGAGAGAATCCCATCTTCCTCTTTTGGAGGTATCTTTTCCAGTTTTTCCTGGAAAAGTTGAGGTTTTCCTACTTTGGAGACCACAGAACCATATTTGTCTTCAGGGATCTGTATGCCCTGAAGACCAGCAGCTAATTTTTGGCTAATCAGTCCTTTTTCAACAGCTTCCTTTACAGTCAGTCTTTTCCCACCACTGGCATCAACAATCCCCCCAGTCTTCAGCTGGTTGGTGGCAATGACTTTGGCCATGCCCTCATCCAGCAGCCCTCGCTCCACAGCAGCCCTCAGGGACAGTCTCTTGCTGACGGTGCCCTCCACCACCCCTCCAGTGTCTGCCTGTGCCTGCAGCAGACGGAGGGTGGGCAGAGGGTCCACCTTCCCCATCCTCACGGCCTCAGCACATGTCAGCTTGGTCCCTGTCACCTCATCCTTCATGGCTCGGAAGGGATGGACCTCCAGGTACCTCTGGCCAGATTCAATATCAATTTTACACTTCTTTGTGAACTCCGAGTAGGGAACGATCATGCAGGTCTCAGGATCCACAATTCCTTCTTTCATTTCTGAAGATGACAGGACTTTCTCCATCACCTGCTGGGGCAGTAAGCCCTCCTGCACAGCTTGAGACAGTGCCAGTCTTTGGCCAGAAGCTGGATCAAAAATGCTTCCGCTCTCAGCCTGGATTTCTAGCACTTTCCTCTGGAATTCCGGACTAATGAGCCCTAAAGATACTGCCTGGGGCAAAGGCAGCTTCTCCTTTGTAACTGGATGGACATACTCCTGCAGGCACACACTTTCAGCTTTCCTGAGCTCGTTACATAAATCTTGATCAATCAAACCATGTTCCATCGCATCGCTCACTGAAAGCCTCATCCCAGACACATGATGGATGATTCCACCATCAGCAACCTGCTTGGTCAAGAGCTGAAGAGCTTTTTCCTTTTCCAGGAGCCCTTTTTCAACAGACTCTGCAACAGTCAAAGGCTGCTTAGTTTTAGGATCCACAATTCCACTGGTCTCAGCCTGTAAACTAATGAGCTTCTGCCTGGTCATCTCATCAGTGCTTTTCCCCTTGGAGGCCTTCTCCAGCTTGACCAGCTCTTTCTGACTTGTTGGCTCTATAAGGCCCAGATTTGAAGCCAAAGTGACTGACACTTTTTTGCCACGTTTCAAGTCAACGATGCCTCCAGTAACCACTTGCCCTTCCAAGATCCTCATCGCTGTTTCCTTGTCCAGAAGGCCAACAGCAGCAGCGTCCTTGATGGAGTAGACAAAGTTATTGCCTGGGTCAAGAACACCACATATTGCTTTGTCGGATGCGAGAACCTTCTGGAGAAGCTTCTCATCCATCAGACCTTCTTCAATGACGTCTTCAGTGGTTAAGGATTCACACGTCTGAGAGTCAAAGAAGCCAGTGAACATCTTCATCCTCTCCATCAGTTTCACTGCTGTGTGGCTGGATACCACTCCACAGGCCACTGCCTCATTCAGAAGCAGAGTGTTGCCTGTCTGCTCATCAATTATGCCACCACTTTGGAGCTGTGATAAGAGCATTTCCAAAGTGTCCTCTGCTTCCTGCTCTTCAGGGGCTGGCAGGGATGTTTCATCAACACCCCCATCACCTAATACTTCTTCCTCCTTTCCTTCTGCCACTTCCAACACACTTTCCATGTCTTTGCTTTGCCTCCTGGTTCGCGCCGTCTCTCCGGTTTCAGGGACCACAATCTCCTCTCCTCCCAGCACACCATTTTCAATTGTCTCATTTAGCAAATAAACCTCTTTACCATCTTCTGCCTCTAGCTCAGGTTTCTCCACAGCCTGAGACCTCTCTGCCACAATTTTCAGCCTGTCTCTACTTTCTGAAACACCCATTTTTATGCAGATTTCACTCTTCACGACCACTGCCTCACTTTCCAACGTTCTCTTCTGATCTTCAGTACTTTCCACTCCATCTACTGCAGCAGGCTTAGACTCTTCTTCTGCCTCAATCAGCATTTCCTTTGTTTCTCTGAATCCACTATCAAGGTCACTGGGAGGTTCTGGCATCAATAATTTTACCTGATGTTGGTCCTTGCTTGTAGAAGTGACTTGTTCTCTTCCAAATTCAGCATTGATCTCATGCTTGATGGTCACCTGTCCACTGTAAATCTGTTCTTGCTCTTCCACACGCAGAACATCTGCATCCTCTAGGAGCAGACTCTCAGGTCCTACCACCAGCTCCCCATTCTCCAAGGCAATTCTGAGTGGTTGGATCTTTTCGCTTTCTTCTTTTGAAGGAGTAAATTGAAGCTCAAGCTGCTGCAAAGCCAAACCATTGCATGGTTCACTTTCAAGAACTGTTTTTACCCCTTTCTCCTCAAAGCCTTCACTGCTTTCCAACACCTGTGCACAGGATCCATTTTCCTGGGTTCGGATGAGAGCTTTAGTGAGATTGTTCAACTCTCCATCCACTAAGAGCAGCTTCTGGCCATCGTGGATGTTGATGTAGCTGTGGGTCATCAAGTGGAACATCAGCTTTTCATCATCACTCCTTAATGGAGGGTCACTTGGCTCTTTGTGACCTGTGAGACTCCTTCCAGGAGAGCTCTGGCCATGCCTGCTCCTGCTTGGAGAGCCAGCAAGCTGCACACTGGCCATGACATCAGGTATGACTGTTGATTTCAGCTTCTTCACCACATCTCTCTCCAAGACACCTTGTTCAACTGCTTTCTGCCAGGACAACACCTCAGTGGTTTCTGGTATAAAAACAGCCTTAATGAGCTGCCTCTTGCTGAGAATCTTGTGAATCAGGTCTGTTGACAGGATTCCTTGCTCCAAAGCATCTGCAACTGGGATGATCTCCCCTGTCTCTGGCCACAGGAGCCCCATGAAGGACCACAGGGATTCCAGGACCACCAGTGCAATCCGTGGTGCTACCAACTCCTTCCTTACAGCTTCATCAATGGTCAGTCTCTCTCCTGTGACGGTGTCAATGATCCCACCTGTCTGAAGCTGTCGGATGAGAAGTGTGCAAGCCAAATCCTGGTCAATTAAATTATGTCTCACAGCTTCACCCACGGTCAGCCTGTGCCCTGTCCTGGGGTCAACGATGCCACCAGCAAAGAGATGGGCTTCCAACAGCCTGACTGTCACCTCCTTGTCTATCAACCCTTCCTGGACTGCCCGGAAAATGCTGACCTCTCTGCCTGATTTCAAGCTCACCACCCCACCCGCCAGCTGCTTCACTGGGAGCAGCCTCAGCCCAGTCTCCTGGTGGATGATACATCGGTCCATGAGCTCAGGCAAACTGATTTTCTCAGCAGTGTTGGGGTCAATCAAATCCTTGCCACCTTCCAGGTGAGACAAAAGTCTGGCATAAAGCTGGGGGGTAAGGAGCCTTTCTTGCATGGCTGTTTCCATGCTGATTCTGTCCTGATGGAATTTAAAGCCCCCAGTGACAAGCTCAGCCTCAAGAATCTTTAGCCCAATGCTCTCACTGATCCTCCTCTCTTCTATCGCAGCGATGACAGGCAGGAGCTGTCTCCCTTCACGTCTGACTTCTTCCACCTGGTGGAGAGCATCCTTCAATTTCTGCAGCACCTGGAATGTCCTGAGATCGATGAAGTTTCTTGCCAGACCTTCCTCCAAGGAAATTTTCTCATTGGTCTCTGGAACAACTAAGTCAGATGTGATAACCTGGGCCTCCAAGAGAACGAGGCCCGTGTCCTGATCTATAAGACCTCTCTGCATGGCACCAAAGACAGGAAATATTTCTACTGTGCCAAGATCGATCACTCCTGCCACTGCTCCGCTGGCCTAGAACAGAAAGAGAAGGAAAGGAATTAAACCAAAATCGAGCATTTCCAGCACTCATTGCATGAGTTCCAGAGAGGCCTCAAAATCCCTAAACAGTCTAGAAAGCAACTCCCAAAGTGTTTGAAATGCAACTCCAAAGGCATCACAGCACAAAAATCAGTGCATTTGCATTTGCCAGCTTGCACATTGCCAGCAAGTTTTAATGCTCATCTAGTCCATCACCAGGGCAGCACCAAGATGCTTCTAATACCCACCACCAGTAACACAGCAAAGCGGCAAGTGCCAAAACCAACAACAGCTCCCAATGCTCCATAGAAAAAGAGGGAAGGAGACCAACGAGCACAACAAAACCTTTCAACAACTCCAGTTTTAAAAAGTAAAGACAATGCCAATCCCACTGTGCACTCACGGAAAAGAAAACCCCCCAAGTTGTCCACTTTGGGGTAAGCAGGAACCTCTCTCAGCGCAGCCTCCGTGCTGATGCCTGCCATGCTGCAAGTCCTGCACTTCCCAAGTAAATCTCAAGTGCCAGGATGGCTGGGGCATACCACAGAAGACCCCTGTGCCATGGAGCAGCTCACAGCCATGCATCAAGGCAGGAGCACTGCATGCAGGGCAACTCCACAAGCACGACCACGGCACCTGCTCTGCTCACTCCAGCATCCTGAAGTTGTCCCTCAGGCAGGGCCAAGGGAGAAATGGAAAAAGCTGGGAGTCCCAGTATGGCAACAGTGACAGACTGGGAACACACCATCTACTGTGGTGTTTTTGGAGGGGCTTTTCTTGCTGCTATCCCCACAGGGAGGGAAATAATGTAGATGATAAAGAGTATCTTCGTCCAAAGGATCTCTGGATGTTTGGGTTTTTCCCAGTCTCACCGGTTGGGTATAAGGTTGGTCCAAGCACTAAAAGATTTTTGTGGGGATAGCACAAAAACGCTGTGGGGACAGGGGGAACCTTCTGGGACAACCTAAGCTCTCCACCACCATTGCCAGACTCTGACATGCACGTTCAGAGATGAACAAGCCGCGGAAAGACAGAGAAGAGGGAACGGGGGGGAAAAACGAGAAAGATAAAAAGGAGATGGATGGAAGGGAGGGGAGTAAAAGGCTTTTACTTACCGAGTTGCAGGGTGTGCCTTGAGCAGTTAAAGACAGAGCCTTATGGAGCAGTTCAGCCGTATCACACACAGTGTAAAGCTTGGTGTTAGCGTCCAGCATGCGACTGTTTTGTTTGCAAAAAGAACCCCACACACATGTCTTCCTCTTTCCCTTTGTGTGTTTTGTTTGTTTAAATCCCGGAGGGTTAGTTAAAACTTGTAAGCAAGGATGTCAGTTAATCTTAAAAAACAGTTGACATGAAACACAAACTGTACAGGGACACATCATGCTCAATTTAGCGCGTTCTGCTTTGCATTTTCGGTCTTTTGTAACTTCTTTCTGACAGTTGGATGTTTCCAGCAAGCAAATGTTAAAGAGTTCTTCATGCTCCCTCTACAGTGAAGCAATGGCTCCGCACGAGAGCCGCAGGGATCATTTTGTAGACGGGGATCTAAGGTGAAGCCCCACTGCCATCTCTTGTTTTCTTTCCTGGGCTTCATCGAGAGTGTGAGTGAAAACTGTTCCAGCCCCAAAGCAGCCTCATGCTGTACCAAAACAGCACAACAAGCCCTGGAGAAGGCTTCTGTTCTAAAGTCATTTTCCTGCCCAAAAGGGAGGAAAAGGGAAAGGAAAAAGCATCCATCCACAGGCAGGCTGCACCAAATCCGTGATGGCTTAGCAGCAACTAATGAGCTGACTTGCTCACCATAAGCTTTCTGCTGCCAGCATGGGGGCTGAAGGGCTTGCAATAAAAGCATTTACTGCTCTGAGACACCTGGAATGTGCTGTAAAGTCCAGTTTGGTGCAAAATGCTATATATTTAGGTGAAACTTAGACAGGTGGACCTCAAACAAGCAGCCCTGCCACCCTTTCCCCAAGTGGCTCAAACAGGGCTTCACTCACAGACTTGAGAGCCAAAACCTTCATCACACAGTCAGATCTGAGCAGGCCATTGCTTCAGGGTACAGGGAGCCAGCAAGCAAACACACAAATATATCCATTGACACATGTATATACACTTAGAGAACACGTACACGTATATCTGTGAATGACAGCTCATAACAGAGGCAATAAAGATGCGCTTCCAGCCCTCCCTACCCAGAGGAACAAGGATGGAACTGACAGGAGCACTGGTGGATGTGAACAGGGAATGGGTTGGGAAGGTCTCTCAGGTCAGATGAGAGCCACCACTGAGACAAATCCTTTGCCAGACCCCAAGATCCATGAGGCCACGTGGGCAAACACCCTTCGACAGAATCCCACCTTCCTGCACCCCCTGCTCACAGGAGATGGAGCCCTCTGAGGTTAAAGTCCTGAGTGGACATTCCTCAGAGGCCACGGATTTCCTAAGGGAGCTGTTCCCAGGACAGAATTCCATCTACATCCCTGCTCACCAAGCATGAACGATCCAACCCTTGCACCGAGGGTTGATTAAAACCAAAGAACAACACTCCCATTGACCTGGAAGGCAGCAGGAAAATGGCTCCTGCTTGGCCTCCAGGGACCACCAGCCTGGATGCTTTGGGTGACCACGGATGGAAGAGAAAGGAGGGAAACCATGTGCAAGTAAGAAAGGTGGTGGGCTGTGAGTGGCCAGTGGCCATGAGACACACAACTGAAACCTTCTGCATGCCCTGAGGAGTGAACTGTGTCTGTGCAGCCACAGGATCGAGCAGGGAGCAGTACCTTGTGCTCTGTCTCCTGAGCCAGCTGGCTCTGGAGCTGCTGGAGCTGCTCCGAGGAGTTGCTGCAGAGCGCCTGGTAGGTCTCCTTCAGAGCACCAATCTGAGCAGAAATCTGTTCCTTTTCCGGTTGGGAAAGCCTGCAGGGGGAAGGGGAAATCTCTCAGGATGCTGCACAAAACAGCTACACAGAATTGACATGTTTTTCTGCTGAAAGAAGAGGCCAAAGTCATCATGAGTTCCTTGCTCTCCCTGCCCTACTCCTTCCCCAGCTCAGCTAAAACCTGCAGGGATAACTGAGCACAGGGTGACCCCCGCTGTAACAATCAAATTCCCAAATAAATGGGGCTGGATTACTACTAGAGAGGATTTTTATTGTCTCAAAGAATAAATGGGTTGCACATTTCACAGTTCTCACTGAAGATAAGAAAGAAGACAACTGTCACATGCAGCTCATCACTGATTTTAACGGGAGTCAGTCGCTGGACTCCCACCAGTGTCAGCTCTAAGGAATCTCATCTCCCACCCCTGTTCTCCATGCCTGTCCTCTCCTTGGGTCACACTTACTTGTGGCTATGTTTTGCCAGGAAGATTTGGGAAGTTTTGATGGCCTCAGAGACCTGCTCCTTCTTTGCAGTCAGCTCCTCATTCAGGGCCTAGCAAAAAATAAATAGAAAGGAAAGAAAGAAGTTTAATCCAGCTGTGGAAAAAGAGCAAAATTTTAACTTCAGTGTCTGAGGGTTGCTCCTGCTTTACCTGCTGCTCTGAGATGGATTTCTCAATGTCACCCAGCTCTCTGCTCCCAGCAGCAGCTGTCCTGCCTTGCACACTCTGCTTCAAGCCCAGGGCCCAGCCCAGGAGCTCCTTCACCTTGTCCACATGCTCCTGCTTCTCTTCCTCCACTACTTTCTGCAAACAGAGGAGACAGGAAGACAATCATGTCAAATGGGTCTTGGATCTCCAAAGAGCGAGAGGTTTTTCAGTGCCCGAGGTGTGACCTCAACATGGAGCAGCATCCTTAGGGGTGGAGAGAATGAGCCTGCACACCCTGAACAGAATCACAGAACATGCTGAGTTGGAAAGCACCACAAGGATCATAGAGTCCAACTCTCAGGTCCATCCCCAAGAATCATACCCTGTGCCTGAGGGGATCATCCAAACACTCCTGGAGCTCTGGCAGCTTTGGTGCTATGCCCACTGCCCTGGGGAGCCCAGTCAGTGCCCAACCGCACTCTGGGTGAAAAAATTCTAATACCCAATCTAAACCTCCCCTGGCACAACTTCAGGCCACTCCCTCAGGTCCTGCCACTGGTCCCCAAGGAGAAAAGGTCAGTACCTGCCCCTTCTCTACCCCTCACAAGGAAGTTGTCCCTGCAATGAGATCTCTCCCGCAATGAGATCTCTCCTCAGTCTCCTCTTCTCCAGCTGAACATATCAAATGCCCTCAGCTGCTCCTCATACAGGTTTCCCTCAAGGCCCTTCATCATCTCTGCTTCCCTCCTTTGGGACACTCTGGAACAGTTCTGTTCCATGCCCTCACCTCCTCCTCCTCCAGCCGCCGTAGAGCATCACTGATGTACTTCACGTGCTGCGTGGTTAATGTCACCAGAGCCGTGTAGCGAGTCCGCAAATCCATGAACTGCCAAGGGACAGAGGGGAAAACGGGGTGCATCAGACCCACTGGCAAGCCTGGATCCTTTACAGCATATGACATGGATGCAGCACTTCTTCCTTGAGAACCCCCCAGGCATCTGGCAGACCCAGAATGGCATCAATGAAATGCAGCAAGTCTGATGGGGGAGGGTCGTGGCCACACATGCCATGCTGCACGACACTGGAGCAAGGGGAGACTCCGGTCACGGACACTGGGGCGGATGCTCAACTCTTACAAGAGGGCTACCAGGATCTTTAATATCCATACAGAGCAGACAGGACCTCGAGTCCCTAAAGGTCTCATCCCAAAGATCCACACACAGTGACACTGCATGGTGCTCTGGTTATTTACCTCACAAGGCTGAAGGGCTGAGCCGACCCCGCTGGATTTGACCCAGGGGTTCCCAGGAGTCTACGTATGTCATACCTGGTGCTTAGAGCACTAAGCCATCCCCTGTGGCTATTGGAAAAAACAGCGAGGGTGGAAACTTTATTTATACAAGAGGGTTCAGCAGAAAGGAGCTCATTTCCCAGGGGCTGCTCGGAGGTTTGCTTGGTGTGGAAGGAACCCCTGCACAATTTTTCCCTGCTGAGGTTGGGTGGGAGGCTGTGCTCCTACCTCCTGCGTGATGGCATCTGAGGACGAGAGCATGCGCCGGCGCTTCATGGGAGACTTCTGCTGCGACTCCACAAACGCCCTGTATGTCATGAGCTGCAACTCATAGTCCTGAAAACACAACCAGGAATGGGGACACATGGAGCGTGTGGAATGCAGTGTGCTGTGGCCATTTCTGCCCAGCCAGCCTCACTCAGGTGCACGAGGGGAACTGTACCTTGACAGATGCTGAGTACTGCTGGGAGAATTTCTGACACTGGTCCAGCTTGGCTTGATTTTTCTCAATTTCTGCAGCCAAAGCCTTTGGCAAAATTCAAAGCAAAAATGGTTGTCAGGGCAGGCTGTCATGAGTTGTTGCCCAGAGAAGCTGTGGATGCCCCAGCCCGGGAAATGTTCAAGGCCAGGTAGGAGCAACCTGCTCTAGAGGAAGGTGTCCCTGCCCATGGCAGGGAGGTGGAACTAAATGGTCTTTAAGTCCCTTCCCCAAACCATTCCATGATTCCATGACAGCTGCCATGGCAAGGGTTGAGCTGAATACTGATTCCCACCCCTCCCTTTTTTGGGTGAAGTCTTTATATTCTTCAATTTTTCATGCAAGACCTCATCTCCACCTCAAGCTAAGCACAGTTTCTCCTCTTCCCAGACACTCAGCTCAGGCCTGCAGCCTCTTCCCTGCTGCGTTTCATATTTTCAAGCTCAAAGATGAAAAGAAGTGACAGTGTCACTGCAGCAACTGCGCTGAGACATCACGAGGTCCTTCCTCACCGTTTGCTGGCTGAGCTGCTCCGACAGCACCCGGCTGTCCTCCGCCTGCCCGGGCTTCATCAGCTCCTGCTGGACCGTGATCTCCTCGATCCACTGGATCAGGGCACTGTGGCACTGCCGGTAATCACTCAGCACCTCCTGGATGCTCTCCAGTTCCGTGTGTCTGGGAGAAGAACCAGCACAAGTAAGAGGAGGGTGAAATGCCACAGTAGGCTATAGGGGGAATCCCATCTGGAAAAATATCACTGCTAACAAGCCTGAGCCCAGCTTTCAGCTGAAGCATGAAAGTAAATCTCTGAGAGGAGGCAGGAGGTTTCTCACCGGGTCTCAATCTGGGCGCAGACTCGCTGCCAGCGATCCCACAGCTGGCTTCCCTTCTCCTGGTAGCGCTCCAGGTCGATGCTGCGCTCCTGCCTCAGCCTGTACAGCTGCTCTCCCACTGCCTTTGCCTTTGCCATCTCCTCCTCCAATGTGGAGAAAACGGAGCCCTTGTCCTTCACTTCCCCGAGCCATTGCTGCAAAAACAGCAAGAGACAAACCCATCACACCTGAACCGGTGCTATTTGCCCACTCTCCTTAACCTGAAAAGAACTGGGAGGTTATAGGAGGTGTAGAAGGAAGAGGACCATGTTCTCAAGTCAGATTGGGTCTGGTCCTGTCCTACAGCAACAGGACATGCAGCTGCCAAGATGCCCATGTGTGTACCAGCATGTGCTGTACAAGAAAGTCACAGCAGTTCCTTTACCTTTACAAAACAATAAGGAATCACATAAGCAGCACAAATTCCTCCCAGTTATATCAAGGCAAGAAAAATGTCACACAGCCCAAATTCATCAGAGAAAGGGGAGGACCCTGCCTGACAAACCAACCTGTAATGCTGTTCTGTGAGACTGAATGGCCCCCAGGTCAGCAGGAACTGCCTCCTCCTGGCTCAGCTTCACCTCATACCCTTTGACCAGGGATTCTGCTCCTTGGGTGTTCCGGATAATAACATCAACCGTCTTCAATCTGGCAAATCAAACAGAAGCAGCAAAATGACATACAAAATTCAGCAGATATGTCGATTGTGAGGGTGCTGGCACCATGTGCCACAGATGAACAGAGCTCGGTTACAGTGCAGCACAAGGTGTGCTGGAGGGATAGACAGAAGGCCTTTAGTGAACCGAGCAGGTTCAAAGAGGTATTTGGGAACAGAGGCACATCCTGACTTACTTCTCCAGGTAGATGGAAGACAGTCCATGCGTCTGGTCCATCTTGTTCACCACCAAGTCCAGCTCAGAACGCAAGCTGGGGGTGCTGGGCCCCGCAGGAGCCTTGTTGAGGAAGCTGTAGCATCTCTCAGACACAACACGCAGGTCTGACTGCAGTCGCTGCAGATCCTCCTGCATTCGCTGTGGCAGGCAGGGAGAGAACGTGAAAGGAGAGCCCAAACAGGCAGAGGAAAAGCAGCATTGCCCTTGGCACAGGAGATGGTAGGAAATGAAGCAGGGAGCCCACCCGCTGAGGTTTCCTGCTGCCTTCTGTGCAGCAAGATCCCCTCAAACCCCACGCAGACACGCACCCATCACCCACACATTCACTCTAGAGAAGCTACAGCTATTTTTGGACCAGTGGCCACCACCTCCCTCTCCTCCCCATCTCCCAGCTGCAGGCCTGACCTCCTGCTCTGCAATGCGGATGGTGTTTTCCTGGATAGTGTCACCATCTGCTCGGGCACTGCTCAGGGACTGGATTCGGCTCACGAGCCTCTGCTCAAACTCCTCCAGGCGCAGGCGGATATTCTTGAGCTCGGAGAGATACGTCCTGGCAACAGTCTCATCCTTGTCTTCTGCGAGCCAGAGACAAACAAACAGCAGCTCAAGCACACCCGGCCAGTATCTGTCCCAAATGGGACCTGCTGGGAGCCCTGGAGCTGAGCACAGCATTGCATTGACACCAGGATCTCTGCTCAGATGGAAAACAAGTTAATTAAATCATCTCATTCAAATACATCTGAGAATGGATCCAGCCACGGGGAACCTGTGACAAAGCCAGAGTCCTCAGTCCTGCTGGGAATCACAGTGTCATGAGTGCCACCACTGTGTATATGTTCCCAAAGACTAAATGCAGGAAGAACTCAGAATGCTCCTAATGACTAAACTCATTGCCAAAAATATTAGGGGAAGAGGACTCAGCAGTTAAGCTGAAGCTGCAAAGCCAAGGCCTCTCTGCAGGAATATTGCTGGACAAGGGCCGAACACTTGGATGGATGGAAAAATAAGGAGAGCAGCTGCTCGCACCATCAACCAACTAGCTCAGGAAAAAAAGAACACGAAGCCATCCCATAAATCCTTTGTTTATGGGTTCCCACAGCTCCTGGTTAAACCATCAGCTCTTTGAAGCTCACCGTTCTCCATGGATTCCAGCAGCTGTCGGATGTGTTCCTTGGAAGACTCCACTTCCTCCTCCAGGCGCAGCCGATCTGACACTGAGAAGAGCTCTGAGTCCCGGCTGTCCTGCAGGAAATCTTCGTAGTGCGCCTGGAGGCTCTTCAGGGCTTGCTGGCACTCCCCCTGTGCCAAGGATCTGAGCTGCAAGTGGGAAAGCAGCACAGCCAAACATCAGGAACAGCTTCCTGCACATCACCTGCAGCCACCCTCCCCACCTGAACCATCTACCAAGTGAGTCTTTTTAGAGGAGAAAAGGCAAACCCCCCACATCAACCTCGTGCCTCCCTCCAGCCGTGCTCAGTCCCTAATGAAATGCTCGATCCACAATCACTCATCCTTATTACAGCTCAGCAGCAATCTCCTGATGCTCTTTTTACCAGGAAAAACTGCAACCCCTTTGCACAGCACCTCCCCCAAGCTCAGGTTTTCTCACTGTTCAAGGTGCAAAGACCCTTGACTTCCCCAGTCTTGCACTCTCTGGTCTTCCCCCTCTCCTTTGTCACACAAATGAGCCTGGACAGGAGCAACACAGCCCTGGAGCTGAGCAGGGAAGTTCCTCCATACCTTTTCCATGCTGAAGCTTTGCACCAGGGCTATGTCCTTCCGCAGGTAGTTCCAGGAGATGAGGCTCTTTGTGTTCATGTGGAGCTGGTGCCAGAGAGCCATCACTTTCTGATACAACTGTTCTACCCTGCAAGGGGAAGGACCAGATCCTTCAGCCCTGGATATTCCCAGCGCACCCAGCCTTGACCCCGTTAATCCTCCAGCCATCACTGTCAGCCAGCAGCCCATCAATCCAGTGACCCCAGTCTGGCAGCATACAGGAAGTGATGCTCCTGCTGTTCAGTGCCAGAGATCCCTGAGGGGATTTCTCCTCCCAAAATTGTTATTTTCTCTTTTGAAAGCTGCTATAGCAGTTGCTGCAATGGAGTTTGCAGTTGTAGAACAATGAGGGATTCCTTTCCTCATCACAAATCAGCTGTGCCGCCCACTCCTGCTCCTCCACCCCAGCTCCTTTCCTGTTCCCACCCCAAATCTCTCCCCTCCCATGCCATCATCCCATCTCTGTGACTCCACCATGGCAGACACCACCAAATTACCTGTTGGCCATCTCAATGGCCTCTTTGTTGGGTGGGGGGATGAGGAAGCAGACAGAAGGCACCATGGCCTCATTTCCCGTGGGGCTGATCACCTTCCACTTGGTCCTCTGGGAATTGTCCTCCAGGACACACTCATCATTCCTGCAGATCGTGATCTGTGGCAGCACCAATACCATCAGCCCATCAGAAACCAGAAACATGCCTGTCCCTGCTGCCACCCTCCCTCCTGGGGCTGAGCCAGCTCCCATAAATATACAGATAGATATATTTAATCAAGCAAAAGCCTGGAATAGTGCCAAGCAGTGCAGCACGCTTGTGTCTGGAAAGGAAGGGACAAGGAAGTTAAACAGAGTTGGCTGCCACCCACGTGCTCGTTTGGCTGAGGCTGATGAAGCCCATCCTCCTTGGGGGGAAAGGACTTCAGCTCCTGCCCAGAATAAATCTGAGACATGGAAATCTGCTCCAGGAAAAACAGCCGTGCTATTTCCCTCCTTCTGTCTTCCCACTCTGTTCCTGCTTTCCATTAACAGACACTATGGAGCTCATCCTAAACCATCACAGGTGTCACTCCCCAGCTTTATCCCTGCTTCCCCTTTCCAAGTTTCACTGACACCCTCCCAGCCCTCACCTCAATCTGTCGATAGTCACAGACAGCCTTGATGGGGATCGTGCTCTTCACAACGTGCTCTGGGTTCCTGGGCCGGAGCTGAACGATGGTTTTGGATCGTCCCACCAGGCTGGCGACAGAGCTCTTGGACTGAATGAGCTGCTCCTTCTCATCCTGGCAGAAAGAAGGATGAAGGACAGGTTGTTCAAGGCTGAGGAAGGGAGGTCTGTCCCAGGTATCTCAGCTCCCTCCACCCCAAAGCTGCCCTGCAAGGGCTGAACAAACACATCAGGAGGATCCTGCTGCCCTGACGGAATGGGAAGAGGGGTCAGGAGATGGGATGGAAGGGAGAATGGACTTCAAGTCGAGATGGGACCCCTCCACTACTATTCCCACTGCCCTGCAAAGCAACATGCACACCTCTGGCTCTTTGGCTGCTTGGGCAAGAAAACGTTTTCTTTCAAAAGGGCAAAAATAGAGAACACAACATACACCAAAATTAAAGTCCCAGGAGCTGAAGGGCTCAAGAGCAAGACAAACTCCAGCCCAAAGCCAGGGACATTTAGTTGTTTGGAGGAGAGACCATGGTAGCATGCTCCCTTCTCTAAAGCAAAGGATGAAGGCATGTTTAAACAAATGGCTGGAATGGGATACAATGAATTATGTGGATAAAACATCTCAAGAGAAAGGGCTTTGTGGTGGAGTGACCGCACAGGCCTCTGGGTTTGGGGAGAAATTTGCCAGTTGGAGGAAAATGCTGTACAATTGATTCCTACAAGTCCCTGCTGGGTTTGGTGATGGGAAAACCCAAGGGACTGGTGGCAAAGCTCCCCTGGAACAGCCTCCAGCACCAGCGGAGACGTGTGCGGATCACAGCACTGGCAGCTCAGCCCATTCTGGCTGCCAAGGTTTAGAAAGGATCCCAGAAAATGTTCTCCCTCATGCTCAGAACTCTGGGGTTAGTTAGTGTGCTGACAACAGTGGAGGATAATTTAATGGTTAAAAAAAAGAAAAGGAAAAGAATAAATGATTAAATAAACTACCTGTGCCTGTCCCAGGGAGCATGATTGGAAGAAATACAACTTTAACTTATCAGGTAAGAAAGAGTAATATAGCTGAGCTCAGGGCAGCTGACCCAATTCTGAGATTGTGGCTGGTCTCCAGTGCCTGGAACAGCCTCTCCCACCCCACACAGCATCTGCTAGTCTCCCAGTGCTTCAGGGCTCTCAAACACAGGCCCCAGGAGTCAGACTGGCCGCTCCACGTCCTGGAAGCACTAGTGGACACACCAGGACAACCCCAAGACCATGACAGAGAGGGTGGGGGAGCCCCCAGGCCTCCAGGAGAAAAGACAGTGCTGCTGCCCCTCACAAACACGAAGTAACAGGATCCCAGATCACTGGAATGCACTAAGAGCAAAGTTCAAGTGACTTCTGCCTCCACACACTCAAATGTCACCTCCTGGCCCTTCCACCAGCAGCTCAGCACTTAACCCACAGCCCAAACCCTCCCCTGACCCTGGTTTCAAATGCCAGCTGATGCTTTGCTCCTTGGGGTTTGTTTTTAAGTTCTTTTTTTTCAGGCCAATTCAGACAAGATGAGAGAGCAATGGCTTGGCCTCTGCTCCACCTCAGCTAAGCCAGGCCACGTGTTCAGAGATCAACCCCTGGCACAGCCAGGCTGCCCTGGCTCTCCCCCCATCCCACGCGATGGATTAACATGGGATTTGGGCTGGATAAAGAGCAGGCATTTCTCCACATCCCACCAGCTCAAAAGCAGAACCAGGAGCATCCTGTGGGCTCTGTACGATGCCTTTGTCAGCACAACTCCACCAGGGTGGCACGATGGGCATGGATGGGCAAAACCAGCTCACAGGTCAGGCTGTGAGCCTGAACAGACAGCACAGGGAACCTGCTCTGCACCCCGAGGGCACAGAGAGGCTGGATGGTGCCTCTAAAGACAGCAACTGAGGAGCCACCACACAGCTGGAGTGACCTCCAGCCTGCACCCCACGGACACACACAAACACATGCAGCAGCTCCAAGCAAAAGCAGAACGTTGACTGGGGTGGAAAACAAACCACATTACATCAAACCGTGGGAATAAACAGCCCGGTTCACCCTGGGAAGCAAGAGGTGCCCCAAGCAATGCTGTTGGACTGGAGGAAGGTGATCCCAGGGTGGTGGGATGTCAGAGAACCCACCATGGAGTCCTGCAGCAGGTCCTCCAGCCGTGTCAGGCTCGTGTTATGGTCACAAGAATACTTCCTTTTGATGGAGTCCTGCAGGTTCCGCAGGTACGTCTCTGATTCCCGGGCATCGCTGAAGAACTGCAAAGGTAAAAGAGTCACAGAAACCTGCCCTGCAGGGAAGTTGATCCTTTTTTTAGCCTAGCTAGATATCCCCAGAGAGCAGCTAATAGATATTCAGCAGAAAGCAGCCCCCCAAAATCCCCCTTCCCTCTCCCTTAAAGAGAACAGCAGTGTAGGAAACCCATGCAGTGGGATTCAGCAGATGGTGACCAAGGGAATTAGGGCTGCCCCTCCCAAATACCTGAAAATAGGCAGCGTTCTCCTTCACGTGCTGTTCCACACACAGGCAGAGCTGCTTAATCCACTGCCACTGAGTCTGCACGGCTGCACTGTATGCCTGGGAAACACATGGAAAATGGCGATGGAGAAGGAGCATCTGCAGCCAGGAGGGTTAGGGGAACGACATGGCAGGAGGGACATAAACAGGCAAGATCTGGCTGCAACCAAGAGGGTTTGGACACAAGCAGGAAGAGCAGGAGATGGCAGACCCTGGACCAACATTTCTGTGTTCCACACAGCCATGGATACACAATACTGGGAGATGAGACAGGCACAGGTTTGCTTTTACCCCAGGGAGAAACAGGTCCCTGCAGCCCATTCCTTCACCACTACGGTATCCCTGGAAGCCTGAATGACTCCAGGGCAGCCAAGGCCATTCCCTGTATCACCTTGCTGCAGGACAGGCTCATTCTCTGTGTATTTGTGTCTTAATTTGAGGTGAAGATTATTTGGGAATGGCCTTGAGCTTCTCAGTACACTTCTCACAATAAAACAGCTCTATCACTGCACTGAGGTTCTGCCACCATAAAACACTTTTTATCAGGCACTGTGGGGTAGGACAGAAAGTCTTCTAGTTCCATATGAGAAGATTTGGCTACCAGCTGACTCTTGGGAATCCTCCCAGCTCTTCCAGTGCTCACTCACCTCTACAGTTTGCTTGGCTGGGTGGTTCTCCAGGGACAGCAGCTCAGCTGTATCTTGGAGGGAGCGGAAGATGTCCTGCTTCTCTTCCAGCTCTGCTGTCAGCTCCTGCATGAAGGACACAAGCAAAGTCCAAATCTCAGCTACAGGGAACGACCTCACTCAGACCATGTGTCCAGCTAACACAGCACAGAGGAGCTGCAGGAAGTACCAGGGGATCCCTAGGAATCCAGCACAGCTTATGGGAGCACCACAGCCCATTCCCATTGGGATGACTCCTATGTGCCAAACACACAGGGCAGATGTAACACAGATACTGGAAATCTGCCCAGGGACCTCTTCAGCTCCAGACAGTGTGCTTGTGGAAAGATGGGAATTTATTTGTACTGCTTTAAAGACGGATCAATTTCCCTCTTTAGCTCAGAATTTATTTCCCCTCCAGGAGTTAAATGTGCCTTTAGTTCCAAATAGTACTAAAAATACATCTTTTGATGCCTTTTTGATTGAAATTCAATTGAACACACACTTTTTTGCACTTTCTGCTCTGGGGAGAGCTTTCATTGGCTCCATTTGAGAGCTACAAGCTCAGTGACTTGGGAGGGAGCATCCAGCCTCTGGGGAATCTGGGTCTGTTGGGAGCTGAAGATCCCAGAGTGGATCAAAAGCAGCACCAGCATAGCCAAGACCGCCCCCCCCCCCCCATCCCACCATCCCACTCACTGAGAAGTAGTTCTTCTTGGCTGCAATGTTGGGGTTGTTGTCACTCCAGTCATAGGCCAGTTCCTCCTCCTCCTTCTCATTCAGCCAGATCAGCTCAGCAGTGGCCCGAGACACAAATCCGTGCAAGCTCTGGAGGTGTCTCAGTCGGAAGCTCGAGGTTTCCTGAATGCAACAAAGAATTGTTCCTCTTCCCTGCTCTGAAGGCACTGGATTTCTAGGACCCCAGACTCCCCGAGCATGCTCAAAGCCCACTGGAAGCTCACTCACCATCAGCTTGCAGTACTGTGTCTCCAGCTTGCCAAGTGTCTCAGTGTAGCTTGCACGGAAATTCGGAGACATTTTACCCTGAAGGATGAAAAATACTCCCTGTTACCTGACATAGGACACCATCACTTGAAATCCCAATCCCCAAATCTTTCTCTCCCCAGCTGTGTGAGGAAAAGGAGGTGAAGGGGCAGCGGCCTCTTGCACTGTGTCGATTCAGAAGCTCCATCCACAGAAAACACCTGTCCCAGGTCCTTTATCCCCCAGAGCTGGTCCTGATGCCCCTTAGCTCCCTGTTCATGCTGTGCCATGCACTGTGTCACCCAGCCCATGCCATACCTCATACATCCTGGCCTCCTTCACGCTGGAGCCCAGGTCCTCCACACTGGTATGGATGTGCCGCTGGGTCTCCAGCTGGGATTCCACACTTGGAAGGTCGGTGCCCCACTCTGCCCGCTCCAGTCTCATCTGAAAGAGGCCAAGAGGCTCGAGTCAGCACTCCTTGTGTGCAGGAGCCCATCTCAAAAGGACATAAGGAAACCTCCCAGATCATTCCAGAAGGAACAAACACCCCTCAGTCTTGGTAGAAGATCCTAAGCCAGTGCCCTCACACTGAATGATTTGTAAGACAGCCTACATAAGCTTCACATTCACATAAGACCAACTGACAGCATCAGCACAGATTTGTTTCCAAGCTTTGAAGTGCTCCTCTTGATACCCACTGGTCAGCAGGAACAAAGCCCAGAGCACCTTCCTGCCTTTCCATACCAGTGTGAGCAGAGGTAGGAGATCTGGCCCAGACAGCCAGCACTCACCTGCATCTCCTCCACCCAGGCCAGCAGCTCGTACACAAACCGAAGGCTGCCTTCATCTTCAGATGAGGAGATGGCCACCAGCTCTGCCCTGGTCATGGGCTTCCTGAACCAAGAGGCCGAGGAGGTGTGGAGCCCCTTCGTCAGGGACTCGCCCTTCAAGTGCGTTGTGCTCAGTGTGGATGTGGGCACCAGCTCCAGGGTGGAGAAGTGACCTTTCCTGTACAGGTTAGTGCATTCCAGCCTCAGCGTCACCAGCTCGTCTTGCAGCCTCATGATCCTGGGGAGAGCCAGCAAGGAATGGATAAGGACATACACACATGCACCCTCCTTCCCCAAAATAGAGCAGAGGAGTACTGTGCAGCCCCTGACACAGACTCTGTCCCTTCTCACCTGAACACCAGCTCCTCCAGCTGGTAGTAATTCTCATCCCGAAGGATCTGCACATCCACCTGGAGCTGGCGGATGAGCCCCTCACACTCCTGCAGGTACACGACCACGTCGGATTCATACTGCACTGGCTGGCCTGACTCCAGGTGAGCAGCATCCTGCAGCAGGACAGAGGACACTGAGGGCTGGGTCCCCTCAGCCCAGGAGGGGCTCCAGGAGGGAGAACACGACATCAGCCCAGAATCAGCTTTGAGACCAAAAAGACCTTTTGAACCACAGGCTTAACTGGAGCAGAACATGAATTCCCACCCAGGGCATCCTCTTTAGAAAAACTCCTGCAGGTGAACTGAAAGCTTCCAGGGATAGATGGGATCACTATTTTTAGCTCCCAACCCTTTCAACCAACATATCTTTCTCTCAGAACAAAAAGACCCTCTTCAGAAACCTACTCCCTACACAACATCTGCCACCGAGTCCTTTCTGCCAGTCTTTTAGGCAAATAAAACACATTTTGGGGTTTTTAAGCCTCACTATACAACATGCCTTCCCAGAAGTGCTGTTCTCCTCCACACCAGCACCGTTGCAGATGTCCAGTTGCATCCCTAGAGGGCAAGACTATTCCCTGGCCACCCTTGTCCCCAAGATCCTCCACAATAACCACAGATCACCAGGAGTCCATCCCCCACCTCTTAGGCCTTCTGGGATAGGCTCAAGGGCAGAAGAAGAGAAAGGAAAACTGTTCAGGAGAGCCCACTACCCCAGGCAGAAGAGAGGGGTAAAAAAGAAGAGGCACGAAAACAAGGAAATAAATAAAATTAGGAGGGATAAATACCACTCCCACTCACAGCCTGTAGCGTGTTCTTCGCAAGAGTGAGTTTTTCTTCACAGCTCAGAGCACCATTCTGGATTTTGTTAGCGATTTGTAGCAGCAATTCCAGCCTGGAATGACAGAGGGAGGTGAGAGAGAGGTTTGGGATGTCCCTCTGACCAGGGGAGCAGGGGACATCCCTCCTACAGGCAGAGCACTGACCTCTCCACCGCCGGCCGCAGCAGCTTCTCGCGCTCCAGCATCTCTATGATGAGCTTGCCCCATTCCTCCTCCACATCATTGGGGTGGTAGCCCTGAGGCAACTTGATTCGTCCAAATTCAATCCATACCTTGGGAAAACAACAACAGAATGGCATTTCCCACCTCTTCCTTGAGCTTGTTAGAGATTACAGCAAGGGAAGGGGGCTATAAGCAGTCTCTCCTGCAGAGAGCTGCTCACTACATCCTTTATCCCGAGGGTTATTCTCACTTCTCTATTCCAAAATAAACCTGAACTGAGCACACTTTAGTCTTGCTAAAAGCACCACATCTCTCCCACTTACAAGCCTCTGGGTAGCCATGATGATCCTTACCTCTAACAGTTTGTAGAGCTCCTCTATCCTTCCTTTTTCCTGCTCTTTTGCTGGGATTTCAGTTTCTTTGAAGTGTATGTACTGGTTATAAAGTGCCTGGGATGAGAAAGGCTCATCAGGAACCACGCTGGGGAATGCCACCACCCCTCCCTCAGTGCTCAGCACACAGGACACTGCAGATGGACCTTATCCAGGACCTACCTTTAGCTCTACAGGGTTCTGGGGGAAGGATTTGTCTGACATGAGTATCGTGTGCTGCTTGATCCATGAGATGAGGGACTCCACATGGGTCTGGTACTCCAGCCACCTCGAATCCACCTCCTGCAGGATAAGAATGTCTTTGCAGAGCACTGAAGGTGGGCAAGTCTCCAGAGGGAAAAGGGAGAGCCCGGCAGAGCACAGAAGGCACTGAGGTGCCACGATTAAGCGACTGGTGGATCCCTTGTCAGCATCTCCCTGCCATGATGCCATCTCAGGTACAAGGAGGAGGAGGAGGGGAATGATCCTCCTTGCAAGCTTCTCACTGGAAGCTCAGCTTTCCCATGAGCTCAAAACCCATGGAAGAACCTGAAGATCTTGGAGAACACCACAGCCCTACAGGCACACCAGCAGGTCACATGGCAGGCACGTTAATGGAAAAGATCCTTCCCCCCTCTGAGCCTCTTCCACTCATCCTGAATCCTTCCTGCAACCACCAGCAGCCTCCCAAATCGCTGTCCCAGCCTCCCAACACACAACAATACTTACGATAGCGCTGATCCCTTCTCCTCCCTCGGGGACTTTGGGAAAGGCATCATAGATTGAAGACACGTAAGTTATCACGGATTTCTCATCTGGAGAGGGGACATCCACATCTGACAAAAGGGAAGAAGAAAAGCAGTGAGGAATAGGGGTGGGCAGAGGGGCTGGCATTTCCCTGCCCCAGTTGCTCCCCCTGGCCACCCACCCTCAGCATCCAGCAGCCGTGTGACCCCCAGGCGCTCGGCGATCTCGAAGGCCTGCTCCAGGTTCTCCCGGTTGCTCTGGATCTGTACCCTCTCCATGTCCACCAGATCTGGCCTGCAAGACACACACCAGAGTCATGACATTGGCAGACGGCACAAGCTGCCCAGGGCAGAGCATCCTGGATGGGCATCACTGCCACTCTCCAAAACTGAGGGTTTGTATGAACTCCTGTCTCAGGCTGGTGGTTCTCTGAGGGGACCTGGGCTCCAGCACCTCCCTGGCCCATCCCCTTTGGGAAGAGGAGGTTCAAGCTGTGAAGGAAAACCTCTTGGTCCCTTTGACCAGCCCTGGCTCTGTCTCACTGCCCATGCTGAGCAGGTTGAAGGTGTGTGGGACTCTGCTGTCCCTCAAGGAACTGTGAGAGGTTTAAATGCTGCTCAGGAGAGCTCTGAGATCCTTGGATAAAAGCACGGATGGAAGTGCTGCTATTCATGGAAAACAAAAGGGCAGCACTGACATGTAACCACTGCAGCACTCAAGAGTTTAAAAGCTTTTCTTTTTTGCCTCTCTCCTCAAACTCATTAAAATGTTTTTTTCTTGCAACCAGATGTATTTGTTACTCATTCAAAGCATCCACCCCCCAGCTACCTAGCAGAAGAGATGACTCCAGGTAAAAAAGACATTGCTCCCTGCAAGCCTCACCCATATCTTCAAATTCTCCAAACCATCACTGACTGGGCAGGAACCCCCAGGAGATCCTCATCCCTCCTCCCACCCACACGATGCTCTCCATTGCTCCTTCCTGCCTACCTGTATCTGTGGATGAGTGCGTTGAACATCTTCCCATCGCTCCAGCATGAGGAGAAGTTGGTGCACTTCACCCCAATGTAACCTGCTGTCACCTTTTGTGTCCACAGAAGCAGCTTCTCCTTGGCTGACATATCTCCCAGCTCCCCACTGATGTAGATGTCGGAGATCTGTAAGGAAGTGGAACAGCCACGGGATGATGCAGGAGCAGGAAAGGCTCCACCAGGTGCATCCAGTTTCCATGAACTTGCCCTAAACCTGGCAGCTCTCAGGAAGGGTAGGAGAAAACTCTTGGTCACCATGAGACCCCACATGTGACAAACTTGGGAATGGAACACCAGATCTGCAGGAGAGCACCAGGGTGATAAGGTGTGGCGTGATTTGGAAGACTGGAGATCCAGGCAGGTGAGGGAGGCACAGACAGACATTTGCCAATCCCATTTCACAGGAGCACGAGGTGTTGCTTGGCCATGCAGCCCAGCCCAACCAGGACAGGAACTGCCACCACCAGATCTCAGCTTCCTACAGTCACCAGAGCTGCTCCTCCGCACTGTTCCCATCCCTGCCAGCAAGGGCTTGGGACACACCTCACCAGGAACAGAATGTCCTAGAAAAAAGAGGTCCCAAGCAGGTCCCTTCCTGCTCCAAACACGGTGTGCTGACAGCAACACTCCTGTACATCTGCTCCTCCTGCCCAGCACCCACCACAAGGAGCCCCAGCACTGTTGGACACCCAGGGCACCCATCTGGCAGCACCCATGGTGGAGGATGAGGAAACACCCAAGAAGGGACCGCTGACACCATCCCTTGCCAGGGCTGCAGATGTGGCAGGGGATGCTCCACGTGGAGCTCCAGGGCACACCAGGAGCATCCTGCTGTAAAAAACACCAACTTAAGTAGTGGGAAACAGCCCTTGGAGAAGTCTCTCCCTGATCTCCAGGCATGGGGCAGGGCCACCGACTCCATCCCAGGCAGAAAGGGAAGGATGGTGAGAAGGGTGTCACATCGCCCCTCTGCCTCGCTGTGCCCAAAGAGGGAGGTGGCAGGGGGTGCTGGTGGCAGGAGTGCCATGACCCACTTCCCCAACAAAAGAGACTGACAGTCACAGACCCCTCAGACAGACACACAGGACTGGCTGCGAATCCCAGACTGGCACGTGACACCACGCACGTGTCTCTGCATGCCAGCATATTTCTGATTGGCACAGCTTCCTCCTTGCCCTCCCCCGCTCCAGCTCCCCAATTAGTACAATTACCTCCCCTTAATTAAGGGGCAGACAAAAGGGAGGGTGTGAGCTACTCAGATTTTCCGGGGTGCCTGTGGAAAGGCAATGCAGGCTGCTTGCTCCCTGGATTTCTCCCGGCACTGCAGGGAGAAAGTGTGCCAGGACCCAGCCCTACCCACCACACCGAAAACACCCAGTTGCTTTATTCCTCGCCAAAATACACTCAGTTGGGTGCTGGCATTGCACAGGTCCCAGCTGTCTGACATCCCTTTACAGGCAGGAGACAGGGACCTGCAGGATTATCCGTCTCTCCCGCTGGCGGGGCGGATGCTGCTGGTGTAATTGGTATGCTGCAGCTCACCTCCCTCTCTCGAGCCTGATACGCTCATCACACATAAAACTGCTCTTTGTCAGCTGCTGCCACACCGCCGGCGCTGCCTTTAACTCCTCCAGCCCCAGGGCTGGGTTTCCTTAGGGATGTTGGGAGCCAGCACCTGGTGGCAGTAGCCAGGATGGACGGGGCGATGCGCTGGGTGAGCAGTGGGATGCAGGATGGGACCCTCCATGTCTGCAGGGAGCAGAGAGGACCCACCAACCTCCACCTGCTCAGCACCCTCTTATTAATTACCTGACAGCTCTTAATTAAGAGCAGAATGAATCCTTTTGTGAACCCACACATGTGCTGTGCCCCACCAGGGCTCTCCAGCATCGCTGCCCAAGGGGGAGCACCTCACAGCACCCAGTTCTGATAAATCATTTATTATTAACCACTGACACAGCACTGGGCTTCTCCAACCACTGGGCCTTTTCCCTGAGAGCATCCTTGCAGGAGACCCTCCTAGAGACACGCTTACAGAGGTGCAGGATGCGGCACCAGCTCCACCCTCCTTTCTTCACATGTCTGTGACAGGACAAAGATTTAGGGAGGCACCAGCAAGAAAAGAGAGAGGAAACTCGCAGGATCTGGGGCCAAACCTTTCCACACCCTTCCAACATCGGCATCATGCATCAAGCAACTGGTGGCAGGATGCTGAAGGCCAAATAGTGCCTGTGACACTGCTCCCAGCCCAGCAAAGGTATCGGGGGTCACAGCTGCTCAAACTACATGCTTGTTCTGTGCAGTTTGGCCAAACCCAAGGGCACCTTTGCCTGCCCTGTCACCTCCAAAGGGCAACCTCCAAACAGCAATAACAGGTTCCAAAACACAGTATCACTCCCTCCTCTTCCTCGTGGAGACCTCTCGGAGCAGGCAAAGCCCACATGTCTACATGTTCAGCCACTGCCACCCAGCTGGGAGCTGACAACAGGAAGCAGGAGAGGGACACCCTAAACTCACACTAGACCCAGAAGCCCTCAGGGCACATGTGTCACCGGTGACAGCAATGGCATTGAGACCCTGTGTGACCGCCAGCTGCACCCACCAGCTCCGGTGACAGCCACTCTCAGTCTGCCCCTGCCAGGAGCATAGGACAGAACAGGGACGCTTTCCCAAGGGAGATGCTGGAGGGGAAAAGGCTTTGGGAGCTTTCTGCACCAGTGTCCTCCCACCCCCACTCAGCATGAGGTTGCCCCTTGCTGGGACGACCATCCCCAGGGGCCACCAGGATCTGGGGTCGGCTGAGCCAGGTCCTCCCACCCTGCTCCAAAAAGGGGGCGAGGGCACACACAGACACTGACCATTGCTCCGGCTGTCCCTGAGCTCCCCCTCCAAGCCCAGCCCTCCGCAGCAAGCCTGTGGCCACCATCAGAGGGTGACACCGTGGTCCCATGAGCTCCTGTGCCCTTGGCTGGCCGGTGTGCTGGATCACTGCCATACCCCGAGGAGCTCTGGGCCGCGCTGAAGGAGGACGGGCTGCGAGAAACTGGCTGTCCATGCCCATCTCCCTCCCCAGACTGAGACGATGGCAACCCTGAGGTTCTTCCCACACTGGGGTTTTCCAGCTGATCCACCATGGGGGACGGCGTAGACAGCTCGGAAACGGTGCCTGGCTCTGCTGCAGAGGAGCATGTCCATGCGGTGCTGAAGCTGGGATCGTCACTGCCTCCTTTCCTCCAGGCATCCAGGGCACTGCCGGCCCCTGGCTCCCGGCTTTTTGCTGGCTCCTCGCCGGACACGGCGCTGGCCGGGGACAGGAGCCCCTCCGCGTGGCCATCGGTCCCTCCGCGCAGAGGCAGCAGCACAGCCCGGCAGCTCCTTGAGCCGCTCCTCTGCAGCTCGACCAGCCGGCTCACCGCCTTCTCGCAGTCCTTCTCGGCCGGGTTCTCCAGCAGGCGGGCGATGACGGTGGTGCCTTCCTCCCGGGAAGCTCCCGCCACACCCGGCCGCTGCGGCTCCAGCACCAGGCGAGCTTTCTGCACCTCCCCCTGGAAGCGCTCCTTCACCTGCACGATGATCCCGGGGTGCAGCGCCGACGGGTCGGGGTCCCCGCCGCGGGGCTCCTCTCCTCCCTCCTGCCGGGGGGCTGCCTTCGACTTCGGCGCCTCCTCATCCTCAACCACCTCCAGCGCCGGGGGCTCCTCCTGCGGGGCTGCCTCCGGCATCGCTCTCCTCTTCCCTCTCCGCCTCCGTTTGAAGCGGACCCTTTTTTTGGGAGACAGCGGTGCCTTTCCCAAAGCTTTTTCCTTCTGCTCTTTAACGCAGCCCAGCGAATTCCCCATCTCCTCCTGCTCCTCAGTGCCGGCAGTAACGCAGCTAAGCGAGTCGCCGGCTCCCGAATAAATCCCAAACCGGGCTTCATCGGATCAAACGCCCGGCGCGCAGCGTTCCACCACGGACTGCCCCTCGTCGCCGTCCCTCCCGCCAGCCCTGCTGCCACCGCCACCGCTCCAGACAGCCATCTTACAGCCTGGGCGCTGCGAGGAGACAAATTCAAAGCATCTCACTGCAGTTCAGAAATCACTTGACCTAAAAGCAGAGGGAGCGGGGATTGGCTGCGGCGTCCTTCTCTCCAAATATGAGGTAATTGGAGCACGGCCCTCGCCAACACAAACAGGGAGCAGGAATCAGGCAGCCGAGCGAGGAGGGGAGTGGGAGAGGGTGGGGAAAGGGGAGATAATACACAAAACCCAAGGAAGGTTGGCAAAGGTAGGATAAAGGAAGGGGTGGGAGATAAATGGGGAGGGAAAAAAAGCAGGGAGGAGTCAGAGTGACTCTGCACGCTCGCCAACCGGCTCCGCAGGGGTGTTTCTCTCCAGTTTGGGAGGCTTGCTCCTTAATTCTTAATGCCCCAAAAGACCAGCTCACGTGCCCACACTCCTGTCAGGCTCACCCAGTTTGAGGCGTGGAGGGGCAGCCCAATGTGCCCTGGGGACCCTTCAGGGAGTGGCAGTCAAAGGGTCCCAACAGGAACGGCAACGTGATGCTCCCCATCGCAGCCTGGCCCCCAGTTCTACCTCTCTCCTGAGGTTCTTGCCCCAAATGCTGCCAAGGGCAGGGGTTTGAGGAGCGTGGAGCATCCCAACTCTGCTCGCCAGCTCAGAGTGACCAGAGCAGGGTAACCAAAGTGGAGCGTGCACCCAAGGTGGGGGTGTGATAAAAACTGGGGAACAGGGAGCATAAAGATGAGGGGACTGAGCTCAGCCTAAGCAAACAGGGAAACACTCAGTGAGGAGCAACCCAGGAGATGACTAAGGGAAACCAGTGACCACAAGAGCTCCCAGGGCACAAGGAAGCCCCCAGGGCATGGGGGGGCACCCCCTTCATCTTCACCACTCCAGTTCCCTGCAGAGCTGGAGGTGCCAGAGCTCCACAGTGACACCATCCCACCCTAAACCTCTCTTGGGTTCTCCCAGCCGCCTGCCCCCAGGCAGCAGCACTAGGACATGAGAGATTAAGAGGTTCACAATGGAGCTACAACCCCAGAAAAAATTCCGTTAACACAGGCAGGGAGAGGACAGGCAGGCTCGGCAGCACCAGCCCCACTCCCTGTGTCACCCGCCCCGTCCTCCTCAGCTGGGTTGGCAGTGCCCCCTTCACAGCTAGGCATGGAGGGGACCCAGGACCTCACAATGTCCCCCTCGTAGTCTCCTGCAGCAGAGGATGCACCAGGACAGGGTGACTGAGAGGACAAGATGCCACAGCCAGGGCCCCACTGGAGATGACAGTGACTCATCAGCATCCAGAGCCTGCTTGACCCCGGCTGCTTCCCAGGGCCAAAGCTCGGGAAGAGCGCCTCGTCAGCAGCCTTACACCCAGCTTATCCCCACGCTCCTCCCAAAAGCCTCTCTCAGAGGCACTGCTCATCCTGCAAAAATAAAACCTTCCCAATGAATCTCAAAGCCAGTGCTTGTCCCGTCTGGAAGAAGCCAGTGGGGATACAGAGGGAGGATAAAGACACAGCAGCTCCCACGGGCTCAGTCCCACAGCAGACAGCCCCTGAGCTAATGGTACATGGCCACAAGCTGCTGACAGCAGCACCACTCAGCAAGCCCCACATACCAACACACTGGTGGCACTGGGGCTACACATCATCCCCCTGAGGGCATCAAAGCTACAATTAGATAATTTGAGGATATTAGAAACCCAAACCCCCCCTTTTCCAAGAGAATCTCTAGCATACAATTGCTGGAGACGATCCCAGGCCAGGGAGCTTCTCCCATCCCTGTACCAAACTGCTGCCACAAAGCTGACACATTCCACCCCAATGAAAAGTCCTGTGGCTTCACCGACCACCCAAAGGGCCGGGAATGACTCAGGATAACAGCCCTGTGGCCCCCTCTGAATTTGCTCTTCTCCAGAGCCTCCAGCTGAGCAAACAGCTACTGCCAACAACCCCGTGCCAACCGGGGGGCCACCGCACACAACTCATCCTTAATGATTCCATTATGTAAATGATGAGAAAAGGGTGTTGCTGTTCTCCAACACAGTCTCCATGACACTGCAATGTGTGTTGATCCCCCAGACCCATCCAGGTGCTGGCATGGCCGGGGAACATGCAGAAACACGGATGCTGGCACCCTGGAGAGACAACACACTCCTGCCTCAGCCCCGCGTCCTCCAGCAAGAAACTTCCATGCCCTACCTGGAAATGGAGGATAATCGTCCAAATGAGCCCCAGGGTGAGCTTGGGGTTGCCATCTGTGATGTCATCGTTGCGAATATTCACCAGTTTCACCTGAAAAAGATGCAACAGGGTCAAAGCTGCCCGCCAGCCTCACGCAGAGAGTGAGGGGACATGTCCCCCACCACGCTGTCCCAAGGGCCACCCCAAGCACTCCAACAAGGAGTGGGCACACAACACCCCAGCACTTCCCAAGGGGGCAGCAAGGCCATCTCATCTCCTGGCTTGGGAAGGATTTTTCCATATTTCCAGCTCTCTCCATCCAGAATTGCTTTCCCAGCACTTAATGGCTTTACTTCAGCTCACAGAGCAGCGTCCCTGGAGCCCCGAGCACTGGTGCATAATTGAACAGCTACAGACCACAGAGCATGGGTAAAAGGGGATGACCAAGCTTTAACTCCATCCTAGGCTCAAAACCAAGCTCTAATCAATCAGCCTTAACAAAGATGCTGCCCTTGCTCTTCTCCCCTGGGTAAGTTCCCACTCCCCACCATTCCACGGGACCCCACAATCAGTCTCTGGCAGGAGTGTCTGGGGTAAGACATCTCAGCAAGGCCACCAGGCCATCACACTTCAAAGGAAAAAGCTGTTTCATCCAAGTGGAGAAACAAGTTCCCAAGAGCCCTTGGCAAAATGTCTCTATCAAGGAGCTGGGGAGAAGGAAGAGGCGGAGGGGCTGGAAGCGTCTCACCCTCCCTGGAGTAGGGAACGTGCTCAAATTTATTCAGTGCCCTCAGGCCAGCAGCAAGAGAGAGAGAAGCCTCTGCTTCAGCATGAACTGGTACAATTTATCATCATCGTCTTGGCATATCTGGGAGCATCACGATGGGGAGACCTGACCCAACAGGTAGAACAGGACACCTTGCCCCAGGGCTGCGGGGGTTTCACCTGCAGAGCCAACAAGTCTCAGGATGCATCCCACTGCTCCGGGCGGGATCTGCCCAGGGGAGTGGAGCATGACTGGTCTCTGCCAGCTGCACAGGCACTGTGGGGCCAACAGCTCCCAAAAGCCCAGCGGAGGGAGTCTGCCCTCCAAAAACCATAGAATAGTAAGTCTGTGCTGACATCCAGAGGGTTGATGCCACAGGGGCACCTAGCTGTGCCAGCATCAAGGCCATGGCTGTGTGAGCTGGGCAGAACTAGCTGCCACATCTCCCCCAAAGCTGGTGGGAAGGCACAGATGTGCCACAGCCACCCATCCCCATCACCAGGATCTGCTGGGGAACCCCAGGTCAGGCTTTTGGGTCACTGAAGTGACATCTGCAACCCCCTTCCCAGAACAGGAATCTGGTCCCTCATTTCCATAGCAGTTTCTGTGTGCATGAGTGGACTTCAGAGGCACAATAGCCACGGAAAAAAGCCCCCTGGAAGCCATCCTCAACCAGCACTGGAGACGGGCACACCCCAGCACAAGCTGATGCTGATTCTTGACACCCTTCTCAAGCCTCAGTCAGGAGAAAGAACCACAAAGCACTCAGCTCTGCTGGAGCTCTATCAGCCTCTCAGCTCTATCTGCTGAGTCTCTATAAGCCCTTACCTGTCGCTGCTTCAGGAAATCCAGGGCAATCTGCACGTTCTGCAGCCGGTGGAAGCGCATCCGCCCCTTCTCACGCGGCTGCAAGAGAGAGGCAGCAGCTTCAGGTCAGGTTCACAGGGCTGGGCTGGCAGCACCCCACATGCACACAGGCCCCCCCCAGATCCTCTGGGAGCTGTCAGCGTGCTGGTGTGACCCCCTGTGCACCCACACACCCTGCTCTGTTTTGTTCTGGAGCAAATAAAGCCATTGCTAGTCACTGCACAGTCCTGCTGGAAGAAGGCTAAAAGGTCCTAGTGGGACTTGGAGGTGGGAAGACACCAAGATCTAGACCTCTTCTGAGACCCTGAGGATCTGTGTCCAGGCTCAGCAACAGTAGGGACTGGCTCAGCCTCCAGGATCCCAGGGCAGGATCTCAATCACTCCATGGACAGCCAGACAAGCAGGAAAAAGGGCTCAGCAAAGAGATGGACCTAAAAGGTAGAGCCTGGCTCATCCAGGTGGAAGCAGACGCAGGACATGGGGCCCCAGATACTGGCCACATGTCCCCACTGATGGTAGAGGAACCCTGGCCTCACATCAGGCCCTCCAGACCCAGCTCAGTTCCTCCTGAATGTGGGCAGGGGCTGCTGCCCCAGGTACCATCTCTGAATCCCTTGAGAAGGGGAAAATAAGACACCCAAATCCTAACCTTAACCCTAACCCTAGGCTGTGCCTGTTGCTGCTGCAGGTCAGGGTTTCCCAAGGTAGCCAATGGCTGAGCTATGACCAGGGAAAGGGTCTGTGACCAAGGAAAGGGTCTGTGACCAGGGATGCTGGGTCTGCTTTGAATCAGGAAGAGAAGGAGGACCAATGCCCAAATCCTGATCACAATTTCAATATTAGGAATCACCAGAATGTTCATAAAATCATCCCACATGGCACCCACCCTGCCATGGGGGTACACCATGTTCTGAACTGTTAGGACACCCCAAGTCCTCCGAGACATTTTCCTTCACCAGTCTGAAGTGAAGAACTGTCCCTGCAAGGGCAACACCTCCAGGGCTGCAGGTGACCATTCAGAAAGGTGCTACAGCCCCAGGTCTTCCTGTGCTGCTCCAGGGAAGTGGCACTGCACAAGGGCACGATCACCCAGAGCACAGAGGCTGGAAAACACACCTTCTCTTACACCTGAGCAAGTTTGGGAGTCCTTGTGACCCTTGCCTGGGGCTGGGCTGTGTTCACTCCCAGCTCCACTCACATGCAGGGGGTTGCTGGTTGTGCCCCTTATCCCAGGAAGTGCCTGTGCCTGGAGCCTGTCCATGCAGTGCCAGGTGAGCAGCCGTCACAGCAGTGTGCAGGACCCACCCCTGTCCCCTCCCTCCCCGTGGAGGGGACACATGCTCTCACACTGGGTGGGTGGGTGTGTGCCCTGACTGCAGGCAGACACTGTGGTGCGCACACAGATAATCCAGTTCATGGGAAAACAACCCTGGAATGAGGGTGTCTCTCCACTCTTACAGCTTCCCCTCACTCAAAGTGGCCACCTGAGGTGGGTTTTACCCAAAACCACGGCTAAAATCGGAGAGAGGGGAACGCTGCACTGCACTGGACTATCTGACAGCACTCCAGTGTCTGCCAGGGATACGCTGCAGCCGGGGCAGGCTCAACCTACTTCTTCATCATCATCATCTTCCTCCTCATGCTCCTCGCTGCTCGCACGGCACCAGGCCGGCGCTCTCACCAGGCGAAGGCTCCTCTGAGCTGGCGGCTCTACGGGCTAACGAGGACGGGAGGGACGGCGACGGGAGGGTGACACAACAGGGAGACAGAATGGAAACCAAAATCCAACACCCAGGTACAAGGAGAAACAAAAGAGCAAGGGACAAAGGCGGCTGGGTCTCTGGCACGCCCCAGGCTCCAGCACAGGAATCTCCTCCTGATTTTGGAAGCTGAAGAGCAGGAAGCTGTCTGGATCAGGAGTAGCGTGATCCAATTTCTCAGCCCCCACAAAAACTGATTTGGCATCTCTGGAGGGTAACGGAGGGAGGTAGGAGGTCTTTGCCCAGATCCTATTTTTGGGGAAAACTAAAACAATTCCTGCTGTGCTACCCTGTTAAAGCAATCGGGATCTTCCTGGAGCTGAGGGAATGTGTCACTCTGAGAAGGAGGAGGAGGAAAAGGAAGGAGTGGGGACTCTATGAGAAGAGGTTTGCACCAACTGCTACAAACCCAGCTCGTGCAGGAGCTGAGCACAGGGCAGGAGTGTCAAATCTGAGCACACTGCCACAAAAACAGTTTTTAGCCAAATCTACTATTTTCCAAGATTTTAGATATGGAGTCACATCTAGAAGATGAAGGTATCTAAGACTTATCAAAAAGAGGGCTCTAGCCAAGGCATCACAAACAGATGTGAGAGACCAGCCTGGGGAACAGAGCTTTGAGTGAAAATAAATAATAATTAAAAAAAATAATAAAAATATAATGGTATAATAAATAATAATAGTAATAATAAAAAAAACAATGACAGACATTTGAAAACAAAACTATGGTGTAAGAAATGACAGCTGATGGCTGGGAGTGGAGGGGAGCAGAGGGGAGGACAGAGGGGGCTTGGGGAGGGATCTACAGCATCCCTTTCCATCCCTGGAGACTTACCAGCTTCACTCCTGACAGCACTTCCAGGAGGGAGATGAGGTTGTGGCCATCTCGTAAATCCTCGTAGAGGTCATTGATGTGCTTGCGCACCTGGGGAGAGGAAAAGCCATCAGTCCACTCAAAACTCTTATTCCAGAATTACTGCCAAGGAGAGTAGCCTCCCCTTTCCCAAATGACCTGGTAGAAACTGCTGCCAATTTTACTCATAAAAATCAAACTGTTAAACCATCTGTACTCTGGGTAATCCCATCATACTGCACAGAGATCCCTGTAGGAATGGTAGTTTGGCCCTGAGGTGGTGGTGTAACTTCTCACATTCCTTACAGCATCTCCCAAAACAGAGCACCCAGATTCCACCTGGGAGCAGAGGAGGTTTCATGGGTAGCACAGCTGCCAGAGCAGGCTGACCACATGCAGTCTCTGCTCCTGCACTTCTCCAGGCACCCAGACCTTGTCCTGGGGTTTTACCCATCTGGAAATCTCCAGATGTTTTCCCACAGCACCCTCAAGATTTTTCTGTTTTTTCCCTCCTTTGTAAGATTTAGAAAGCAGCCAAGAGCTTGGCACAGAGCTTTGCAAAGCTGGCAGGAAAACACAGCTGGGACACCTTGTGCCCAAAACACTTCTTTTCCTCCTTTTTCTTTTTTTTTGGCAAATGGAGAACTAATTAAAACCCACCCATCACTAACCAAAAACTGCAGGAGGCACCTCGTGGTGCCATGTTAATCCTGCGTAACAAACATGCCCTTGGCACACTTTGGGTCTCCTCTCCATGCAGAAGCATCCTTTAAAAAAGCCCATTTTCCCTGGCAAGGGGATGTGAGAGGGCAGTCAGGATCCCCTCCTTCACTCCAGAACGTGGGAGGATGCACAAGCCTCATGTTAAGCAAGGACAAGGTGCCCAGGAATAAAAGGCAATAAAAGGACTGTGTGGTGATGCTACAGTGCCCTCCAAAGGCTCCAGCACATTTCCAGCACATCCCACTCTGTTCTGAGTAGAGTCACATATGAACACTCAAATCAAACAGTCCTAGGCACAAAAAAATTTAAAAAAAAACCTTAAAAAGGCATTTATCTTCCAGTCCTGAGCCAGAACAGACAGACGGTCGTTTAACCAGCTTTATAATAAAATACGTGACTCTTACCTTCATCAAGTGTTTATTGACCCATTTAGTGAAGGTTTTCTTTTGGACTCTGTCCCGTTCATCTGTCAAAAGAAGACAAAGGCAGCTCTTGGTCAGTGGTTCTCATGCAGAAACTCAAATGACTTTGAAATGAGGGGAAGAGACAGAGGGATCGCCGCTGGTGCCAGGACGGATCCCGCGCCGACACAGGGAACAGAGGCAGCTTATCCCCGGGTTAGTGTGGGACAGGGCCCTTCACGTGGCTCCAACATCTCCCCTGGGTGGGGAAACAGGAGGTGGAACAAAATACACTGGGATTTTTTGGTAGGAATAATGTTATTTAGTGAACGCAGCGTGGACGAGTGGGATAACTCCAGCTGGCAGCACCAACTGAGTGCCCCAAATGTGTCCCTCCTGTGTCTCCTTGTCCCCTCTGGGAGGGAGGAGGGGTTTGCCTGAGCCCCCCTCCCCAATTTAGGAGGATGTCCCCCCTCCTCTGCTCGCTCCTGGAAGGCGTTAAGGCATTATATAAACCCCCAGATGTCCCGTAACAGGCCCCAGCCGGGCACTGCCAGTGCGTGCAATTAGCAGCTTATTCTGTCGCTGTATTTTTGGTTCATTGGATTGCCAGGATTTAACGTTTATTTCTGTCCCACAGCTCAGCCCCGGCCAGACACTGGGAGTTCTGAACACTGGGGGGACAGGGTGACAACATGGGTGACATCCCCAGCGGGTCCCATCCCCAGGGGTGGCGAGGTGATGGGATGGAAGATGCATGGTCATATCAAGCAGCAATGGGGGAGCTCTAGGCAGGCTTTTTGCTCCATGGAAAAAAAGAGTATCACGTGAAAAACAAAGGCAAATAAAGCAAAAGGAGAGGGCATGAGATGGGCCACATGCTGGAGGGACCCACAAGACACAGAGGGGTCCCACTCCCACATCCCACACTCAGGCAGTGGGCTGCAATCCCAGCAACCAGCCCCATGCCCAATAGGATCACCTGGTTTTAACAACATCTCAGAGGAAAAAGTTCTCAGAACTGACTCACAGCACGTGACCCCAGGCTCCTGAGCACTGTCCCATCCAGCCCAGGGAAACCCTGCAGTATTTCTGAACAGATGAGCTCCTCTCTCCAAAAAGACCCCTTTGACATCAGGGTCCACGAGGCAGCAGCACGTCTTGCTTTGGTTTTAAGTCAAAAATCAAGAAAAGGGAGAAACCCAGCAGCTCTCAGCCCAAGCTCCCCATCCATCTGTGTCCAGACAGACAGCCCACATCCCTCTTCCTGGGATGGGGCAGTCACTGGAGGACCCTGCACAGCCCCAGGGGCTCTCAAGAAAATGGAGATGTCTCCTGACATCTCCATCCACGCAGATTGGAAAGCACCATCCACCATCCTTCCTCTTCTTCATCCGCCCCACGGCTTCCCCTTCCGAAAGCGCCGCAGTGAAACACGTGGCACACGGTGACATGTCACATCCCCACGTCCCACTCTGTCCCCTGGCCAAGGCACAGATGTAACCAGGTGCCAAAAACTATTCATTGGTTGAACTACATCCACCGTCGCTCCCCATCCTGCCAGGCTCCTGCGGCTGAGCCACAGAGCTGCCGCCTGGCACTGCCGGCTGTAGGACGCTGTGTCACCCCCACGTGTTTTTAGGGATCTTCCCCCCAACCCAACCCTCCCAGAGTCACAGTGTCGGGTCCCTTCACAACCCTGGTGTTAATTTGGCGTGGATAAAGCTCATACTCCGTATCCTGGGTATCCCACGGGGGCTGCCCATGGGCTGGGCAGGGGAAGGAGGTGAGTACTAACCGATGCAGCACATCCGGCACACCAGGCAGGCGCTCAGCCGCCTCCTCTCCCCGGAAAGATGCCGCCTGTCCATCGCCCCAGCCCGGGATGGGGAGCGCTGGGTCCCGGCAAAGCAGCCGCTGCCTCCCGGCTCCTGGGGAAGGGTCTTCTGGCAGCACCACCCCACTCCTCGACCTCGGCCACAGCGGGTGTGGATGGGTGAGTTCTTAGCCACAGCTCCTCCCACCACAGCACTTCCTACCCCCTGTGCCCCCGGCGTGGGCACTGGCTGTTCCTCCTCCGGGGCATCACCGCAAACCTCACCACGCTGTCAGCGGCTGCCCCGCTCACGGCTCCTCACGGCGCTCCCATCCCAGGGCGAACCCCGGCACGGCCGCTCTGTGACAGCAAAATCCTCACCAGCGGTCCCCAAAGGCCAGCAAAGCAGCTTGGAAAACTCCCAGCACGGAAGGGCAGAGCTGTCCCTCCTGCACGCGAGGGAGAAGCGGTGCCGGGCGCGGGGCAGCTCCTGCAGCCGAAAGCCGGAGGGCTGGGGGTGCGGGCACAGGCTCACCCCGCAGAGCCGGGCACTGCCCGCTGGCTGGCTCTTGGCTTGTTTTTCCTCTTCTTGTTTTCCAGTTAATTGCACCAGGGACAGGAGGGACAATGCCAGGCTGTTCTCCCCGCTCCCGCCTGCCCGCCCGCAGCTTCTGCCCAAATCATGTCGCGGGTCCGAAGCGCTGGAGCTGGGACACGGCCACAACCCTGCTCGGCACGCGGGGAGATAACGGGCTGCCTTATCTCTCTTCCTTTTCTTCTAAATATAATCCCCCTGCAGCCCTTCTGCCTGGCCAGGAGGGCAAGAGGAGCCAGGCTGCTGCCTCGGGAAGGCAGGAGCACATCTCTGAGCATCGCATGGAGCACGGGTGGGTAGACACACGTCACTGAGTCCCACATGGACAGTCTGCAGCCAGCCACTTCCAACGCTGGATCCAGGGGATGCTCACAGGCCAGCAGCTTCTTAGAGAGCTCCCTCTTCCCATCTCCTGCAGAAATGGTGGGGTTTCCTCCTTTTTCTTTGCCCTGTCTCACCACCTCTGGGTGGTTCCTGGGCTCCAAACAGATTTCACCTCCCCATCCCGCACCCGCACTGTCATCTGAGCTAATAATAATGCTGGTTACTGCTTACTAACAATATTAAGGCATTGCAAGCTTATCTCTCCCTGGCTAATCTTTTCCAGAGTCACCCTGACAAACAACTTGTTGCAATCACCCCGTGCTCGTTCCCTCCCTGATCTAGCAGAGGTTTGCTGGCCCCGGCCACGAAGAACCACCTTGTCACCAGCCAGGGACAGTGAGGAGTGGCCTGGGCAGCAGGTATGGCCCAAGGGAAGGTTACAGTGGCTAAAGGAAATCTCTCTCACTCCAAAGACAAGCCAGTGGCAGGAAAAGCAACAGCAGAGCTTCGAGTCCCCTCACACACATGGAGCAAAGGCCAGGGGCAGTGACACAGGGAACATAACTGGCAAACAGAGACTGCACATGAGGTTTAATTCCTCTTCTCCCCACACTGCACATCAGAGCTCAGCCTAATACATCCCCAAAAGGGGGATCCCAAAGGAATCAGGGCACTTTTAACCCTCCACCACAGCAGCAGAAATCTCCTACAGAGGGGCAGAAGCACCAAAGGCAACGAAGCATTGGTGGGTGCACAAGGGGAAGGGGGAAACAGGGAAAATCATCCCATCCAATAGCTGGTTTCCAGCGCTCCTGTGCATCAGCTGAGCACAGAAAGAACAACTCTCACCCACCATCCTGCTGGATCTCAGGGCCCTCAGGCACTTGCTATCATCACAGGGATGGCTCCCACAGGTGCTGGGTGCCAGAGAATTCCCCCAGCACCACCACAACACCCTGCACAGACAATTCCCCTCCCGTTTGCCTGAGGCAGCCTCTGTCCTGGCAGCCTGCCTGTCCCCAGCAGCTCCCAGCACGTCCAGCCGGGAGCTGCTGCTCCTCCATGGATGTCTCCTCCATCATCACTGGCCTTGCTCGCTCTCACACTTCATCACTTGTGTGCCTCCTCCTGCCTCAGGCTGCTGCTGCTGCCAGAGCCTTGTTCCAGCCCCAGGAACCAGCAGAATAGAAAGTGCCTGGCCTAATCCTAACCCTGGCTTTGCACCCTCCGTCCCACCGGTGCCACTGAGCTCTGGGATGGCACTTTGTCATCCCTGGAAGGGAACTCAGGGGTTTTGTGTCACCCATGGGCTCCTTCAGCCTCCTGGAGTAAAGCTGGAAAGTGGCTCTCAAAGTTTCTGCTCCTGCTCATTAGTTCCTGCTAAATCCAAAGGAATATGGGAAACCTCAAGACAGGACCCTGCAGTGGACAAGCTTGAGGACATCTCGGAGCCCATGCTCAAGTGTGAAAGTGGCATTCAACAGTGAGAGTAAACCTTGGCATAAAGGAGGGGTTGGTTACTTAAAAATGCCCAAAAATTAGATTTCTAAGCATTGAAACCCATTGCTTTCCCTTCAAGGCGAGCAAACAATGGGAATGCACAGGGGGTTTTTAAACCTGGTACTGTTAAGTCAGGGGATATGCAAAAAAACCTGGCTGGCTGAGGAGCACAAGGTATTTAAAACATGCTGGCTGCCAACTTGAGAGCTGACATAATCCATCATGACAACAGAGCCAACCAGGCAGGATTTACAAAGCCTTTCACCCAGGGAGAGGAAACGGAGCCTGATTCAGCCTGGAAGAATGCACAAGAGATACCTGTGGTGGAAAACTATCCAACACCCAGATATTTAATGAGGGAGACACCTGAGAAGTGGTGATGCAAAGGAGAGTGGGGCAGATGCTCCACAGAGCTGGGTGAGCATCACAGACAACAAAGACCTGCTGCAAGATGACCCTCGTCTTCCAGGATGCTGTGCCCATGGGATGGGCTTTACCTGCCCTTTACTGGGAAGGAGTGATGAAGGAAAACAGATATGGAATAGACTTGCTGCTTGTAACACTAGCTCCAGGATTTTTTCCAAAAGGGATGGATTTTGGGGGGGATACACCCCTTCAAGAAGGGCAAAACAACAGGTCGGTGTGGGGAAGAGACAGGAAAGGTGAGAAGCATTTGGGAGTTTCCTGGATGGAGCCAAGCACTTCACTGGACAACACTGCCTGGACACAGAGATTAAGGAATGGCGGGTCAGCAGGAGGAATTGCAGCAAGTTCTGGGTTTAGTGGGTGACAGGCACCTTCTGCACGGTGACCTGTTTGTGCAATTCCCTCTCAATCTCCCTCTCCCAGCAGTTTAGAGCGAGAAAGAAAGAAGTGTATCCCTAAACAACATCTAGGGAAAAGTCCCTGAGCGCTGGCCAGGCTGCCAGTCCCGCCCCTTTGTACGGAAAAAAGAGAAAGAAAAGGGGGAATCGGTCACGGCCGCGGGAAAAGGCCCCATGCGGAGGCACAGGAGAGAACAAGCACTGGTGGAAAAAAAAAAAAAAAAAAAAAAAGACGGAGGAACCAAAACAAACAACTCCCAAGACGAAGAGGTCGGGAGGGAGAAGGAGCTACCGAGTCCTTGTCCAGGGCCTTGGAGCTATCGCACATCCCTGTAACAAATCCTCACCCCTCCTTGGGCAGTCATGTGCAAGCCCTATTTTGGGAAACTGAGGCAGGGTCAGCCCCGGCTGCTCGGTGAGGCCGTGCCAGCACCGGGAGGAGCTCCTGGGGCCACGTCTTACCGGCGGCTCACGAGATGCTGCTGTCACCATGAAGGCTGGGAACGACTCTCCAGAACCCAGCCACACGTTGTAGGATTGTGCCAGACAAAAAGCAGCTTCATCCCCGGCAAGATCCACACACACACACACACACACACACACACACCCTTCCCAGTCGCTGCCAGCCTCATTGGGGCTGGGAATGGGTGGCGAGGCCAAATTTAGGCACTGCAACCTCTGACAGCCCCCCCCACATAAGGGCTCAAGGCCGCCAGGAGGTTCCCCATGGCTGCGGGAAGGAGGGAGGAGGGCACAGCAACGTCCGTCCCTTCCCGTGCTGCTGCCACAGCTCCTGGGGAGGGAGAACAAGCCGTGACCCTCATCACAAGCACGCCGGCCATTTTAGTGCCTTCCCTGCTCCCCCAGGAACATCCCTACCTTCCCTGCTCCGGCTCCTCCAGTACAGCACGCCGGCGATGCCCAGGACGTGGCTCAGGACAAAGGCAGCAGGCGGCAGATAGGAGCTCTCCGAAAGAGGCATTGTCTCCTATTCCCGGACCGTTATCCCAAACCTGGCTCCAAATTTCTTTCTCCCGAAGCTGCCGGAGTCCGGCATCGCCGGGAGGGTGAGGGGAATGGGGGGGGGGGCTGAGTCGCTGCCTGTAGAAACTTCCCAAACTTCCTGCCTGTAGCTGACCGCGTCCCACGGCGTCCCCGGAGCTGGCAGGGTTTGGGGACAGCCAGCGCCGCTGGGACGGGCAGATTTGGGAGCTTGCGGAGGGGGCGGGTAGAGGGAAAAAGCGAGCGTCAGGCCGGCTCAAACATCTTGCCTCGGAGTTCTCGCGGCCAAACTT
>VXBA01004356.1:133224-154931 GCA_013399895.1 Serilophus lunatus | reverse complement strand
CCCGTCCTCCTCTCCACACACACACACACACACACTCGGCGGGGAGAGACGTCTTCTCCTCGATTTCCATCCCCAGCCCCGCTGGAAGGTTTGGCTGCGGCGATGGGATATCGGCGGGAGCAGCTGCCGTGTCGGCATCGCCACAACGCCCAGCTCCTCATGGAGGGGGGGCTTGAGATGGCACCAAACCTCAGCCCCCCACCCCCCCGCAATGGGTGACAGTCGGCAGCGTCCCCTGCCAGCGCAGAGCCCGGCAGTGCCGACAGGCAGAGGGAGGCTGGGATCGCGGGGGAGCGGCTGGGAGATGCAGGCAGTGCCTTGAGGGGCTCCCGGGGGCACCCAGGCACCCACCTGCCCACAGGAAACTTTCTGCCCAGCGAGGGGGCAAAAGAGACAGCGACAAATCTGGGCTGCTGGGAGCCAAGTACCCCAAGCACATTGCCATCACCCTCCATGGATGCCTAGATTAATGTATAGACCGTCAGAACACCGGGACATCCCCGAAAGATGTTGTAACACAAGAGGTTTGTCCGCCTCGCAGCCTTTCCCACAGAGGGGTGTCCGACTTGCCCCCAACATCGCACCAAGCCCGGCGAGGCTCTGGAGCCCAACCCCATTTACTGACGGTTTCCATCATGTTTGGGCGTTACTGTTTCAGTTCTTTTCAGAACCTGTTCCGGCAGCGGTGGGACAGGGACAGCGCAGGGAAACCGAGAGGAGCCGGTGCCTCCCCAGCCCCTTTGCTGTTTTAACCACAAGCGAACTGGGCGGGGAGGCTCCCACAAAGCCCGGATTGATTTCAGAACCCACCACATACCACGGCCCCCTGAGGAAAGAAACTTGCTCTTGGATAGAAAGGTGAACTGAATTAAAGGCTCATTTTTTGCCATTACCATCCCCAAAGGGCTCGGACAAGAGAGGGTTGTTCTGCTGGTGCACGGTGGAAAAGGGGAAGCTGTTAAGGTGAGGATGGCACAGTGCAGACCTGAGGAACATCAGTCTGGCTCAGAATTTACTGATGGGAGAGCCAGGAATCACATCCTAGGATTGACTGACCAGACAGGAGCCCCAGGTCATGCAGGGCCAGCATCACACCAGATGTCAGCTGGTGGCACCCGATCCACAGCTGGAAAACACCACAAGATCCAGGTTGTCACCCAGATGCAAAGAGAGATTTATATTTTATTTATAACCCAAAACCGCTCCCCAAACCCTGTGGCCACAAGCTGGTCAGGCCCACCAAGAAAACCACATCAACAAAAACTTGATAGTCCCAAATATTGCCTGAAACATTCCAAAACCTGGCAGAGAACCTGTGGATGCTCCACCCCTGGAAGAGTTCAAGGCCAGGTTGGATGGGGCTTGGAGCAACCTGGTTTAGTGGGTAGGATCCCTGCCCATGGCAGGAGGGTGGAATTAGATGGTCTTTAAGGTCCCTTCCAACCCAACCACCCCATGATCCTATGATTGCACCATTCCCTGGGGTTCCTGGAACCCCCCACACCATTCAGGCAACAGAAAGTACCCGAGTTACCCCGAGGCTCGGCGCTGTTGCAATATATTTTCCAGAGCTTCATCCCTGCCCAGATGAAAAATATCCCAGCATAGTTTTCATCCAAAGCTGTCTGCTTTCTGTTAAGGGCTGCAGGAGGAATGATGCACCAGCCTGCACAAGGCCACCATAAATGGGCCCATGGTCCATCCCAAGCGGGGCAAATAACACCCTGCATGGCAGGTGGCTGCTGGTGATGTGATGGAGTTGGGATGTTCCAGGAGAAAAGGGTCAGGGAAGCAGGAGATGGTTTTCCAGAACCCCTCTCCCCAGCTGCACTCATAGGGGCTCAGCTGCTCCTGTGCTTCCCGGGTGCTTCCCACATGAAGGGGCTGATAAAATCCACTCAGCACTTCCAGCTGCTCCAGCTGGCCAAGGCTTCGGGTGAAAGAAACTCTTTAAATATATATAATTATCTATAAATACATATTTTACTTACAGATATAAATAAACTTCAGATAAAAAGTATATTTATATATAAAAATACATCCCCTGGCTGCCCCAGGACATCCTGGGGAATTCTTGTGATCTCTCACTCCATCCTGCTTTGTTGAACATCATCACCCCAGTTTCCTTTCCCCACTCTGCACAAGTCACTGCAGGAAGGTGATAAGGCAGGAGGTGGATGATCCGGGGTGTCAGGAGCCAACAGCAAGTTTCAGGGTGACTCGTCAGGGCTCTGGGTACCACCCAGCCCCGGATGCAGTCCCCGGCTGCCCCCCCTCCTTGCCATGGAAACCACCCTGAGCACCCAAAACACAAACAGCCCGTTTTAGCTCCTTGCAAGGCGGCTTCAACCGTCGCCTCAGCCCGGAAAGGAAAGGGGTGGGGAGAGGGCACAAATCTCCCGCCCACGCAGGAATTTGGGGAGAGGAGAGGCCATGCCCTCCCACGGAGGGGAGGGTACCCACCTTGCAGGGCACCCCCCTGTTTCACGGGATGCCCTGGGCAGTATTTTCCAGCCCCGTGCATCACTCAGAATGGTGTGACCCCACTCAGCACCCTGCCTGGGTTTTAGGGTACCCCACGGGGCAGATCTGGGGATGCAGACCCCGATCCCTCCTCACTCCAGCCACGCTCCTGCCCGGAGCTGAGTCACCCCTGGCTCCGGCCAAGCGTTGGGTGTCCGGGGCCCTTCCTCCCCCTCCATGTGCCTCCCCAGTGAGTAATGCTCAGGCGACACAGCCGCCGTGGCTCCTGGCTCCGGCATCTCCTTATATGACCAGGGAAACCGCCGGGCAGCAGCACACGGGAGCCGGCACAGCCCTCGCCTCCCAGGAACCATCCAGGGGATGGAGCACCCCGGCACGGGGTGGGTGATGCCACTGGGGTGCTCCTTCATCCCACTGGGTGCCGTGGCCTCCAAGAGGCACCAGAGGCCCCATGAGCTCTGGCCAGGGCCGTGTGTCCCAGCCCCGGGAGGTGGCAGCCAGGTGGCACTGTGGAAACGTCGGAGCGGGCATCACCGGATGGCACTGGGGACAGTGGCCAGAGCCAGAGCTGGCACCCGGCAGCATTGAACTGGGGTGAAGCATCGCTCCAGGGCTCTGCCTGCAACCCCACCCTGTGCTTAAGGATGCTGCAAGTGCCCCCCAAACATGACTACCAAAGGCCCCCAGTCACTTACAGCAGGAAGCACTTGGTTTGTGCTTGACATGGAAGCAGTTTTGAGAATATTGGGGGGTCCTGGGGGGCTTCTCTGCCCCAGATAGCCATTAGGGTTACCCCACCCCTGGCCCCACAGTGGGGTAAAGGTCCCATCCAGCAGCAGTGCTGAGCACGCACAAACTCGTGACTGCAGGACAGGAGCCAGGTTTCCTGCTGTGCTTCCTCAGCAATGCTTTTCCCCTTTCTCTTGTTTTTTCCTCCTTTCTGGGAGCTTTAAGGGCAAATCTCAGTTGCTCATGGCAGCAGCACAGAATCACCAAGGAGGGGAAGTTTTTGGATCAGGGATGCCCAGGTAAATCACTGACAGCATCAACCGCTGCTCCTAGGGGCAGGTCCTACTCCAGAGCAGGGCAAGGAGCTCGGCTGGGTTGGACAGAGGGGGCACAGTGCTGTGGCAAACCCACAGCACCCCTCACCCTGAGCTGGGGGATGCAGCACATGCCCCACAACAACGCTCAGCCACCCTCGTTCCCCGCCTGGACCACGGCTTTTCCCGCTCAGCTAAACCTGCAGCATCACGCCCTCCTTGCAAACCACAGCGGAGGCAGCTGCAGACAGACAGACAGACAACTCAGCAAGACACACACCCCTGGCTGCCGAGCGGCCCCGCACGTGCCAGCGCAGCCCTTTGTGGTGGCAAGCACGGGCAGGGCCCTGCCGGGGCGCGGAGCCTTGCTCCACCCTGCCCGCGGCGCCAGGAGCCATGGGAAAGGAAAGCAAGAACAAAGATGACGTTTCTTCTGATCCGGGTTATTAAAAACAAGGTGGAACGAGGCAGGTCACGGCTCCCAACCAGCGCATCCCCGCGGGATGAGCTCCTCTGCTTCAACTCGAAGTCCTCTCCTGCTGCAGGTGAATCACCCGAGCGTGTGCGGGCAGAGCCGCTGATCCCTCGCCATCCAGGCCCCGACGCCAGGCCCTGCCTGCATGCCTCTGGTTCCTGGCAGAGAGGGCACATTCCCCACGTTAAACATTTCCTTCTGGCTTTCATCATCCCGAAGCGGCTGGGAGAGATGGGGAAAAGTCCACAGGGTCCCCTGCCGGCCCCTTGGCACCACCACCCACCTCCAGGGTCGGAAGAAATTGGGACTATGAAATATCCCAGAGAGCAATGCTCTCATGGCCCTGGAAAACCATGCTCCTAAACACGGGGGTTTTTGCAAGTAGGGATTTTGGCCCATCGTTGCTCCCCATTTGCACAGGGAATAGTGGGAGTCTGAGCTGGGCTTCACCTGTGTACACCAGGGCAGCCTCATTCAGCCTGGGGCTCGGGAAGCTGTTCTGCACCAGCCCCCCCGGATCTGCACTATTAGAGCAGCACAAGTCAATATTTGCCTACAAATCTCTCACAGAGGAGCTGCCCACGCTGCCCAAGTTGTGCTGGACACAGCAAGGCGAGGGGAGAGGGAAGGGGCTGCAGGGGGAAACCTCAGACCCCGCCCCGGTACCACCATTGGTAAAATTGGAACTCCAAGGAACTGGTGAAAGGAAGCTCTGACGATAAGAACGGAGATGTTCCCCTTTCCAGCAGACGTCTGGGCACCAAAATGAGAATAATATCTTAAAAAAAGACAAGACTTCCCTTCCCACGGCAGAGCTACCGCCCTGCAGCTGATGCTGCGTCGGGGGGGACATGGGAAAGGACCCCCTGAGACCACCTTGCTGTGGGGTCTGAAGGTGGAAGGCAGGGATAAGAGGTAAGGTTGGAAGCAAATATCATTCCTGTCAGCTTTCATTCTGCAAAGGCAAACAGCTGAGCTGGACAGCCACCTGCTCATGGCTTAATCATTCCCCAGCAGCACAGCTCAGAATGAACTCCTGCTCCCAGGCTGGAGTGCAAATCCACAGCAGAGCAGCAGTTATGGGGTCTATGGGAATGTGACATCCCAACAGGGGCCATTCACAGGGACCAACTCCAGTGAGATGGATGGAGCCAAAAGGAGAACACAGAGCCTCATGGATCTCCAAAATGACTCAAAAGGAGACTGTTCCCTTCACAGCAGGAGTGGGGAGGCTCATCTGGCCTGCACAGCTCCTGCAGGAAGAGCAGTCAGAATTCCCAGGGCACCAGCAACAGCTTCTTCTCTTTGGTGGGCCTCATTTTTTGGTGCCCCAGATTCAACACCTTTCCAAGGGGCATCCATAGCCATCAGCACTTCCAGCCCTGTAGGTAGTGTGCCCACTGCCTATGCATCCCCCAAAGTGACTCAGGCCCTGGATGGATGGGTCCCAGCAGATCCTTGAACAGGAGCCAGATGCATGCAATACTATCCTGGACACATCTCATTCCAACCCTTTCCAACACTGTCCAGGCTTTTGAACCATCCCTCCGTCCCGAAAGTGCGTGCGTCACGCTGGAGAGGAGGTGAGGGTGATCTCACCGCTTCTTTCCCAGCATTACAAACCTCTCTCCAATCCACCCTCTCCAAGGCTGTTGGGATTTTGCTGATGCAGCAGTCCAGGCATTATTTCATCGCTTTCCACTTCTCAGAAGCCTCCCCTGGTTTGTCACCCCTCCGAGGACGCTGGCAGGGAGCCACGTGGTGCTTGCTCATTGAATGAGGCCATAAAACTCACGGCCACGTAACCCCGACTCTGGGAAAGCACCGAACCCCACCGAGCTGGCACTGACTCAGTGGCATCATCCTGTAAGGAGAGGGCAGAGGGAGCAGGGAACAGAGACAGGCAGCAGCACCAGGGCAGAGATAAAAGCTGCACATCCAGAGGCACGACGGCCAAGGAGCGAGGGCGGCTTGGAGCTGTCTTGGATGCACATGGAGCTGCTGGGTGAGAGGGATGAGGCGATGCCAGAGGATGGAGATGCACAGGGAGAAGAACAGCAAAGGTGTCCCAGCAGAAAACTTTTTGGGAGTGAGCAACATCAGCTCTAAGCAGAGGAAGGCTCGCTCGCACGCCCACGTGCAAGAGGACACACACGTCTGCACGCTTTCCCAGGGGCCTGTGCTGACATGGAGAGGTGGCATCTTTCCCAGGCCGGGGGAGGAGGAGGAAGGTGATGCCATCTCCAGGTCCCTCCCTGCCCCTCCGGCCACGGGGACAACACCACACACCTCCACAGAGCCGCCGTCTCCACGGCTGGGTAAACACCCGCTCTTAAATTCCCAGCACACCCCGACCGTGGAGGGAGAAAGCCATGAAAGAAACAAAACATAAAAACCACCAAATAAACCCTACACCAAGATTTGATGGAAGCCCCAGCAGAGCCCTGTGCAGGAGAGCAGTCCAAGCCCCGGCCAAATCCTGCACCCACTCCCACTGCCTGCACAGGAGCTGAGCACCAGGAACGCCCCAAATCCTGGAAAAATCCACAAAATAAAGTCCCAGGTCACAGCCTCTCTTGGAGGAGCCAAACCCCACAGCAGGGCAGCTGTTTGGGGTGCAGAGCTGCAGCTCAGCACAGCTGAGCCCCAGGGAGAACCACAGGGAGCCGGGTTGGAGCCACGGCAGTGGGATCATCCTCGGCTGCTCAAGTCCAAGCTTTGCACTTCCCACAGCAGCAGCTTAGGGAGCAGGAAAGCCGGGGGGCGGAGGGATGGCCGGCATCAAAACTCCTTTTCTGCCGGCTAACAAAAGACTCGGTGTCTCCGCAAAGAGGCTTGTTATTCCAACGCCAACCAAAGGCTGCTTGGCAGCGGGAGAAATAGGAAAATGTTAGCCTAGTGGGAACTGGCTGTGCTTTGTTTGGGGGGTGCTGTGTTTGCACAGGCTCCACACAACAGGGAGGGTCAGGGCTGGGCTCCCCCCAGCCAGGCTGCCTTGGTATGGCCATGCCAGAAGCCTCCAACTCTGGTGCTCTCACCCTTCTCCCTGCAAATAAAGCACAGAGGCAAAGGGAGTCACCACCCAAAGTATTGTCAGGAAGCCATGTGTCCCCGTCTTTTTGTGCCTTCAGCCCAAAAAAGCAGCTCAAGGTTTGCCCACCTTTGCCATGCTGTGAACGCAAGGGCAGTGGTGGTGGAGCTGCCACCCCAGAACAGGAGGTGTGCAAAGCTCCTCTGAGAAATGCAGGTCAAAGAGAAAGAAGCAGCTGATTCCCTCCTCTTCCTCTGCAGATGGAGGGCAGGCAGCAACCTTGAGCCCTGATCTCATTAGATGTCCCAAACTAAGCAGTGTGAAACCTGATTAGCGCCGAGCGGGAGACGGGTGAAGGAGTGGCAGCTCGCTCTGCCAGCCAGCACCAGCACCCTTTGACTGGAGAGGGGAGGAGTCTGGGGAGCAGGGCACCCACACCTCGCTCCCCACAGCACCCAGGATGTGGTCCTGGCCCTTCCACACTTGATCACACCCGTGGGCTCAGCAAGGGTCATGCTGTGCCCTGAAGTGATGCTTCATCCCAGCTGCTGCCGTCAGCTCCTCGCTGGCTGGCCTTGGCATGCAGCAGCAGCAGCATAGAGAAATGTAGGATTAAAAAAAGGGGGGAGGCAGGAGCCTGAAAGTTCTGTTCCCTAGAGACCTGCTCTCCTGCAGAGAAACTTAATCCCCGTTAAAAAGCAAATGAAATAATCCAGTAGCTAACACTGCCCACTCCGTTCAAGCCCAAGATCTGCCGGACTCCACCAGCCTGGCCTAAGACCAGCAGATTCCCTCAGCAGGGCTGAACTGGACCTTTCTGGAGCGAAAAATCACAAAACTAGGGTGGGAAAGCTGTAAATCAACAGTTAGGGCACAGCCTGCAAGCCCTCCCCAGCTGGGACTGGTCCCCAGGGGACACCTCACCAGGTGGCTGTGCCGAAGGAGAGGCATCCACCCATTCCCAGGAGCAACCAGCTCCATCCACCTCATACAGAGGGAGGTAGACAGGGCTGGGAAAGCCAGAGGAACCAAAACTCCGCAGGGCCTCCACCCGCAAAGGCAGATAGTGGCCCTGGATCTCTTATCACACCCAGCCACCTTGGGTGGCCTCAGACTGGGCTGCTCCTCAGGGAAGACACCACATGATGGGATGAAAGCAAACAGTGATGGTGGCACACAGGGATGAGTTGTGGCACCACTGGCACCATGGCAAACACCAGGTCAGGAGGCTGCTTCTCGCTCCTGCTCCGATCCACCACATCCCTCTGTCAGCAAGGCCAGCCTGTAACATCTAAACCCCTCTTTTTTAACAGCAGGAATTCAGAAGAGTCATGAAACTCATCGCTCCGGGCACGTGCACGCTGGTGAGGCAACAGGAACAAGCACAGACCCACTCCTGGCTGCCTGGGCACAGGGAAAATCTGAACCCGATTTCCCTGGGGAAAGCACGTGGCAGTGACAAGGTCAGATGGAGCCAGATTAGCTGGCATGCACAGAGAGGGCCAAGGAGATGCCGGGTTTTAGCCAGCTGCCAAGTAAACAACAAACTCCTCAGAAAGTGAAACCAGCCATCCTAGCACTGCTGGTAAAATTAACCCAGCAATAAATTTATAATCAAATGGGTTTCTCGAGCCAAACCCAAGGACCTGGTCACCCCGGGGCCGTGACAGTCGCTGCTCCGGGAAACTCAAGATGGAAACTGTGTGGAAAGTCTGGGTGACCCCACACCCACCAGGGCAGGGTCCCTCCTTGGAGCAGCATCCTTTGTCCCCAGCATGGAGACAGGGATCTGGCAGGGCCCCCCAGCCCCATCCCAGCTGGGCGGGCTGGGGGCACTGGGATGCTCTCCAAGCCTTTTGGAGGAGATGGATGCTGGCACTGAGCCGGGGGTTAGGGGCCTGGACTTACACACACGAGCATTTACATATGAAACAGTCCCAGCTCCAATATCCGCTGCTGCCTCCACCTCCCTGGGGAGATGAATAGAAATGAGGGGGGAGAAGGGAAAAGAAACCTCTCCAGCAATAAAACCTTGTTTTCCTGTGGCTCTGGCCAGCCTTGCAGGCTGGGTCGGCTGTTTTCAACACTAAGAGCACACTTAGATCCATGGCAAATGCCAAATGGTGACAGCAAGGTGCACAGCATCTCCATGCCACAAAGGTGGGCACCCCTTCTATGCTTGGAAGTGTGGGGGAAGCCCCCAACAGCATGAAAGGGGCAGCTGTTCCCTCTCAAAGAGCTGTTTGGCCTCCTCCAAGCATAGAACCCCAGACTGGTTTGGTTGGAAGGGACCTTAAAGCCCACCCAGTTCCATGGGCAGGGGCACCTTCCACTAAACCACGTTGCTCCAACAACATGGAGCAACAACTTGGCCTTGAACACTTCCAGCCCCTGCTCCTTCCCTGCCCACGATGTCTCCCTGCAGGCTCTGCTTCCTGAATCAAAGCCCCCAAGGGCTGTGGCAAACACAGCTGGTGACAGGCAGAGTCTGCATCACTCAGTCCACAGGCAGCAGAACAGATCAAAACCTGCAGATTGGGCTCCCTGGGGACTTGCCACCCGTGTTTTCATGCTCCCATTCCAGGCTCACAGGAGCAGAAAGTGCCACGAGTGCTGGGAGCCAGCACGGGAGCCAGCGCTGCCGGCAGGGCTCTGGGCAGCACCTGGAGAAGGGAATGCTGCCAGATCAGCTCCTGCAGCCAGTCACCTTGTAAACGCGATTAATAATGTCATGTTGGCTCTCCCCACCTCGTTCTCACAGGCAGGAGGGGAATTTGCTGAGCTGCAGCTGGGAACATGGATGGAAAGCCCCGTGTGAGAGCTTCAGCAGCAGCCCCAAAACACAGAGAGGGGGTCAGTGGCACCCAAGCCCAGCACCCATCCGTGCTCTGGCTGCCAAGGGGCTGCAGATGGTGGGGACAGGGCCGGTCACCACCCCCTGCACACCCGGCCGGCACATGGCAACTTGGGGGCTCCTTTTACATTGATTCCCAGTGCCAGCTGCAGCGAGGCTCAGGAAAAATTTATGATGGACACCACGGCAGCATCAGAAAGTGAATTATATTCCTCCCAGACGTGATAACTCAGGGCAGCTGTCAGCCACAGAGCTGCGGGATTAACCCTTCGCAGGAGGGTGGGGAGGCTGCCAGCCCGCTGGTGACAACTCCCTTGGCTCCCTGCTAAATTAAACATGGAATTGATTCACCTTTGTTATACAATGGGATCAGCTGGTAAAGCCCAGCCGGGCTGAGGCCACACTGTAAAAAGGGGAGAGTCAATGAGAGCGTTGTTAGCTGACAGCCGATGGCATTCCAGGTACCTTCTATTTCCTCTCTTCCTTTCTCTTAAGAGAATCCCAAGAGCTGTCTGCAGCAGGGTAAGGCTGGCTGGGAATTCCAGAGGAAAAAACGCCTCTGACAGCAGAGAGGGGAAAAAACCAGAAAAAGAAAGGGGGGAAAAAGTGAAGGAAACATTCCTAGAGCACCAGGTAAACTGAGCTGCTCTCCCAGAGCCCGGGTTCCCTGCCTGCAGCAGCGGGACAACGGCTGCCTGCCTCCAGCCACCTGCCAGGGGCCAGCCAGGCAGGATCCGGTGTCCCAGCCAGCTCTCCAGGGACAGCCTGCAAAGGCAGGAGAGGACAAAGCACTGGGAAAGAGTTTTAGAAAGAAGGGAAGGGGGAAAACAGCAATGTGCGCCCAGGTAGCAAAGGGCACCCACGGCCAGCAAGACCTATGCAGCAAAAACACCCTCCCGGGAGTTGGACCAGCCCCCATCCCGTGGGAACAGCAGCCAGCTCCTCTCCATTTAGCAGGAATTTGAGCTCAATTTCTTTTCCAGTTGTTACTTGCAAAGCAGCTTCCCCTGTCTCCCCGAGCTGCGCTCAGGGTTGGGTCAGCTGCTGCCCCAGCGCTCGCTTTGTGCCCAGACCACACCGCTCCAAATCCAAATAGAAGACAAAAGAGGGAAGTGAAGCGGAGCCATGGAAAGCACCACCCCTCCAGGCTGCCTCCATGGGAAGCCAGCGACTCCTCGACATCCCGGGAGGACTCGATTCGCCTCCATCAGCCATCGATGACAGATGGTGGGACTCAGCCGGAGCCCTCGGAAGACGCGCCGCCCGAGCGGCTCAGCCTCTCTCCGCCCTGCACACCCACACCACGCCGGGTGGGAAATACCTCTCAGGGTGCCCAGTCCATCCAGGAACTTCTTGTACTTCTCCAAGTCCATTTTCCAGCTGGACTCACGCCGCTCCTCAGCTGGGCAGCATCGGGACACTCACAAGCTCCAGCCGCTGTCTCCGGCTCGGCATTCCCGCTGGACTTCTCGCCGTCGCCCTTTGACCACTGGCAGTGTTTCCTTATTTGATGAAGCACATGAAAACCTCCCCGTGGCTCGAGGCCACCCCCTCCTTTTTGCAAATGAGCCCAACAAGTGCCCCCGGCATCCCTTACCCCACCCCTCCACGCTGGGGATTTCAGGGATTGTATGTCCCAGAGATGTATTTCCAGCAAGCAGCGTGTTTGAGGGAACTGGGAGGGGAAGGAAAAAAAGCCAACAGGCTGCAAGATGGGCAGTCAGAAGACTGGAAAACCCAGTCAGTGGGCAGAGCACAGTGTCCCCATTCTTGTGGGAAAAGCCACTCTGGTGACTGACACCAGGCCACCAGAGTGGGAGAAGCCACCAGAAAAAACATTGTATATGTTGGAAAAATGAGCCAGGTGAGACTCAGGAGCAAATGGGGGCAGATCCCTCCTGTCTTTGCCCCTTGACACTTGCCACATGCTCACCTTGCACTGGCAGCAAGGTGCTTACAAAGCTGAAAAGGAGATTTATTGGTTTTAAAGGAAATTTTGGCAGCAGGAACCAGCCCAGCATGATTCAGGGGGGATTCAAGCCCCTGTCCCGCTCACCACTGCCCTTCAGCAGGACTGGTGTCCACCAGGCATGAACCAGGACTTGTGTCAAATCAAATAATAACATTAATAGTAGCAGCAGTGGTGTTGAAATGTGCTGTCATGGAGGTAGATCCTGCTCTCCCTGTATCACCCAACTGCCTCTCCAGAAAGATCCCAGCAGATTGAGCAAGACCCACCACATGGTGCAGGATCTGCCTCCCTGGGCTCCAGCACCTCCCAGCAGAGCCACCCTGGCACACCTGTACAGCCTTTCATCTTTGCCAGAGGAAGAGGAAAGAAATCAGAGCAAGGATGTGCTGCAGGAGCCAAATCTCCCCACAGAAACCAGGGATGGGAGCTCCATGTGTCTCTGGGGATGAGGACAACCCCCTCATCCATGGGCACATGAATCCCCATCTCCTTCACTGTGTGTTGGGGTGTTTCCCCAAAGCAAGCAGCACCCCATGACAACACCATGCATTGTCCATAAAAATATTAGTAAGACCAAAACATTCATGGAAGCAACCCTGTGTCCACCTCCTCCACAGCTCCTGGGACAAATGGACATCTCTTCTAGGGACAGACTCACACTGGGGGTATCGCTTTCCATGGTGAGCACACCAAACCCAGCAGGCCAGTTGCTGCTTATGCCCCTGACAGCTGTCTGCCTGGGAACCAGGGAGACAAAAATCCCTCTGGGAGCTCCAAGGGGGAAAGGGGAGGCAGGTGGTGAGGTGCCTCCCCTGCACTCTGATTGATTACACCAGGACCCTCTGCACCACCCGCATCCATCTCCACGCTCCGGTGGGATGGAGGCGACTCCCGGAGACACACTGCCTTTGCAGGGGGCTGTCCAAGCCCTGTGGGCTCATCATTCCAGCAAGAAGGAGCTGAGCTGATAGCCAGGGAGTGGCCACATGAGCAGCCTGGATTCAGGGTTGGAGCTGGAGGTGCCTGGCTGCATCCCTGGCATCGTGGGGCCGCTCCCACAGACATCCCCCTGCGCCCGCCGGCAGCACCGGGAGCAGAATAAAGTTGTTGTGAGAAGCCAAGTTGTCACCACTAAAAATAGCACAATGGAATTTTCCTCCAAAGGAAAAAAAAAAGGGAAAGAAACCCTGATTCTTGCTGACAAAGGGGCTGTGAGAAGGAAAGGGAGGAATAGCTCCATGGAGTGGGTGTGGGGGGACCTGATCTCCTTCTCCTCCAACACCCCCAAGTCATGGAGAGCTGAGCCCACCATGGAGAACAGCAGCACTGTCAACATCCCATCTTATTTATCCCCATCCTTCCCTTCTCAGCAAAGGGGAGAGACCAGCTACATCAGAATGACCACTGGACACGGCAAGCAGGCAGCTGCTCCAAAATTACAACGGTGGGAGGGAGATGCAGCTGCCCCAGAATTGCCCCCATAGCACCACAGCTCTCCCCCAGCACTCCCAGGGTGAGCAGGGTAACCCCATCACTGTGAGGGGGTTCAGTGTCTCCCTCCTGCCTCATTCCCTAATGGATCCAACGTCAAAGCGAGTCAGTGGAGTGGGAAGACAGCCTGGAACACCCAGGGCCCCCCAAACCCTGCAGTGATGGGGAGAGTGGCGCTTCCCTCCTCCCATCCCCAGGCAGTTAAGGGGAAGCAGCTCTGACGCCACCACATCCCATCCACAAACATCCCAGCTCCCTCTATCCACAATCATCCCGGCTCCCTCTCCCTGCTGGGAACGCCAGGAATTCCTGGAGGAGGGAGAATCGCTCCAGCTGGCTCAGTCAACACAGAGACTGGGGGGAGGCAGGGCAGCCCCCAGCTCCCACCATGGCCACCATGCAGCCAGCAGGGTGAGGAATCCCAGCATCTCCCAGCCTGGCAACTGCCCTGCACAGCAGGAACGAGAAGCATCCCAAACAGCCGGCGAGGATGAAATATCTCCACATGCAGCGTCTGGAGCCGCCTGCAATGAAACCACGGCTGCCCCCACCAGCCTCACCCCCGGGCACTGCTCCCCAGTGTGCAGTTGGGGGGCTCCACTGCCCCTCCCCACGGTCACCAGCGGTGGGGCAGAGGCTGTTCCAGCCATTCCAAGGATGTTGGCAGCACCAGGGCATGGAAGTGTGATCCATGGCACGCCCGGGGTGCAGGATGCAGGTATTTAGGGACTGCCTCACCAGCAAGGCTGCACCATCACCACCCCAGTGAGCCCCCAGCAGGGTCACAGCCACGGCCTCAGCCACACCAGCTGTCCCCAACATCATGATCCTCCTGTCAACTGAACATTCCTGAAGCAGGGAGGTGGTGCAGGGGCATTAATTAATGCTCATTAACTGGCAGGGGACCACGGGGTTGGGGAGATGCTCCACGTGGAAAGGAGTAGCTCTCACAGGACAGTTTTTACCAGTACAGCTCTTGTAGCAAAACTGCCCAAGGTCAAGGTGAATCTCTCAACCACGGGAGCCCTTGTATACAGTTTCCTGTAGGGAAAAATAAGCTGCTGGCAAAAGCATTTCTGAAAGGCCACAACAGACCCAAATAACGATTAATAAAAACCAAGACAAGTTATACCCTGATCTGACACAACCAGAAGCCAGCACAAACATCCCACTGGGACGGAGGCACAGCTCCATGGCTGTGCAGGAATGGGGTGGCAGGCTGAGAGACAACAAGGGCAGAGCAAAGGCTTGGGAGCAGGATGGGGCAGAGCTGGTTGCAAGCCCAGCTGTGCCAAGACTATGCCCTTGACCTGGGCAGGGGGTCTCAGCAGAGCTCAAGGTGGGCAAAAGCAGAGGCTGAGAGAGAGAGAGGGAGAATACAACCCACGCAGGTGCTGTAGAGGTGCAAAACACAGCACTCATCACCAGTGGGAGGCTGCAAAAGCTTCCAGAGCATCATTAAAAAATGCTGGCTCCGAGTGGAGGAGGGCAGGGAGGGCAGGCAGCTGCCAGCTCGCTCGGACTCACTGGGGGGAAACAGGGCTCAACAGGAAATGAAAAATGGAAATGCAGCATGTCACGCACAGGAAAACAACAAAACAAACGTGATTGTGGCCTCACAGAGCCCAGAGCTCACTGGCCCAGACTGCTGATAAACAGGGGGGTGAACAAAAGGACACTCCCGGCATTGCAAGGAGGCGGCTGCAGGGACAGGGCACAAGCACAAGATCTGCAGCCAGACCTGTCTCACCACTGGTAGTACCCACAGACCCCTGCACGATCAGAGCCCCCTCATGGCTCTGCTCTGATGGGGCAAGAGGGAACCCCAGCACATCCTGCTGGAAGCAGCACCCCGCTTCTCGGCCAAAATCTCCCAAACCATCTTGCCCAACAGCCCTCCCCACTCCTGCCCCTTTCCAGGAATCTCTGGGCTTATCTGACCCAGGAGCAGGACACACATCCCAGATCACATCTGAGGACTCAATTTGCCATGTCCATGGCCAAACACACACCAAATCTGATCGCTCAGCCTCCTGCCCCACCACACATCTCCAGCCTCAGCACACATCTTGATGGGAAGCTGATGTTGGAGGATCCCCCTCCCCGGCCCCCAAGCCGGGTGGGATCCATCCAGACACACAAAACCCCACGACATGAGCTTGGAAATGAAACTTCCCAGCTTATTAACACAAGCATCCTCCGTGCTTTGCAAATGCTGCCGTGCAGGGAACTTCCCTGGCAGTTTCCCTCTCCAAGCTGGAGGCTGTTTGAACACCCCCAAACCCAGCAGTGGGTCCAGCTCCCCCCCAGAGAAGGCAGTGCTGACAGGTTAAACCTGGAGCTTCCAGCAAGCCTTGAGGAGGAGTGCCTGGAAGATGAAGGAGCTCGAGGCCAGGTAGGTTTCCAGGTAGGGGACCCCCACTGCCAGGAACCTGCTCTGCTCCCTGTGCCAGGGAGCTCATTACCCTGCCTCCACCACCTCCCAGCACCGGCTCTGCTGGTTCCCTCCCCACCCTCCTCACTCGGATGGGATGGGAAAGGTGTGAGCAACCAGTCAGGGTGCGGAGAGGAGCCGGTTTGTAGGTCCTGCCCAGGTATGTCCCTGCGAAGGTTCACTCTGAGCCGGGGGGCACCTCATGGGTGACAGCCACCACCAGCCCCACAAATTAGAGCTCTAACTGTGTCCCTGCTCCCAGAGGGCTGTCGGCTCCATCCCAGGTGTGCCAGCACACCAACCACTGCAGGGCCTCGCCCCACGGGCAGGGATTGCCTCATCTGCCTGGAAAACTCAGCTGGTGTTGCTAGGATCCCTCCACAGGTCCACAGCACGGAGCTTCCACAGCAGCAACGCCCTGGGCACGGCCCAGCCACAGAGAGGAGTGGGAAGGGCTGGATTATTTGAGCTCAGACAGTGGGGTCCATTCCAGGGCTTCCCTGTCTGAGCAGAGCCCCAGGAAGAGCTGCACTGCTTCCCAGCTGCTCCAAACATCTTCCCACTGCCCCACGCCTGTCCCAGCCCTCCTGCTCCAGCCAGCAGCGAAACACTGCCCCGTGCAGGAACCAGCCAGGCTGAGCCCATGGTCCCAGGGAGGGCTCACAGCCCTTCTGTGCAGGAGGATGGAGCTTTATCCAGAGATCCCAGCGTGGACCAGCTTCTTCACACCCATCCCAAGCTCCAGTACAGCTTTTCCCTGCACCAAGACAGGAGAAACTGGAAACTACAGTGCCCTGCTGCTCCCACAGCCTCAATTTATCTATTTTAGATGCATGAAAAAAGCACTTATCACCCGGGTATTCAAACAATGGTGCTAAGACACTTAAAATTTAAATAAAACCTCTTGTTTTACTTCCCTCTGGGAGCTTTCTTGCCACTGGCATCAGCCAAGGTATGTCCAGAGCAGTCTAAACTTAGCTGACACTAGTGAGACGAGCCTGGAAAGGAGGTTGGCTGGAAACCAGCAGACAGAGGTCAAAGACTCCGGTCTCGCCCCCAAGCATGAGCCGGGAAGGAAAAGGCTCCGACAGGAATGCGTGCAGGCTGTGCTGAGAAGAGCAGGGAGAGAACAACCCTTTCCAGAGGCTCAGCAGTGAGCTGGCTGCTGCAACAAGATCAAAGCCTCCCGGCACGGCACCGCACACCGGCAGGTCACGCCGTAACCCAGCGCCAGCGCCAGCGAGGTACCGCGGCCGCCTTGCATGGGCTCCCACCACATCCCACCACCTTCCCAGCGGGTTTTCTCGCTGGACCAGAAGCACATGGAAATGAGGGGAAGCAGCCAACAGCCCCAGGACCTGCGAGCCGGGCTGAGCCACGGTTCTGGTTCATTAGCAGGGCACCGGGACAACGGCGGCAGCGGCTTCGGCCGATGTAGTGCCGGGGATGCCGGCGGGACGGGGCAGGCACGCGCCTCTTGGCCAGGCCAGCCCGGCCCGGGAGGCACCGCCGTGCCTTGGGATGGTGATGACTCCACTGTGAAGGCAGCAGAGAGCAGGCTAGGCGAGGTGGGGGTGGATCCTGTCACCTGAAACGCCACCGACTCCATCTCCCTGTTGGCCAAAACAAACATAAGCAAAACATCTTTTTTTCCACCAGGTGCTCGGGCTCCTCCTCAGACACCTGGGGCTGCCCAAGGCTCCTGTCGCCTTTCTTGAGCCCTCACACGAGGAAAGCCAACAACTCCCATGCACGACCCCCCCCAAAAATCAGTATTACCTCACTCAATGATGGGAAGCCTGATGACTTCCAGCCCAGCTTCCCCCTCCAGTGCTTCCTCAAGCCAGGGACTCTCCGCTCCAAGAGTGGCATTTGGCCAACCTTCCTCCAGGGCAATGAAGAGGAAGAAGGGCTTCCTCTCCCCAGTGAGGAGTCACTGTCACACTGCCAGTAGCACCAGCACTCTCACAGACCACGGAGACCTCGTGCAGCCCACTCAGCACCACCCAGGAGCAATGTTTATCCTTGTGGGACGAAATCCCAGCAACAGCTTTGCATCAGGAGGCAGCCGGGAGAGCTGCTTATCTCAAGAAACAAGGCACCTCAAAGACCCCAGCACTGAGGTCCAGACACCTCTGGTTGCATTTGTCTTATGGCAGAAGGCAAGACAGAAGTGGAAAAAGGATGTTCTTCAGAGATGGGCACGGCCAGGACTGCCCCCCACCACCAGGAAGGCTCCAGTCCCAAAGGGAATGAACACTGGTTGATTTATACAAGGGTCTCCCACCTCTCCTGCCCACCTCAGGGTCTCCTCCAGTCCTTGGGAGGTTGTTCCCTCCCTAACAAGAGCCAGGTTACCCACACAAGGTGACAAACCACCCTGTGCTGTCCCAGTCCAAACAAGCCAGGCCACGTGCCAGGCACCACAGAGCAGGCAGAGACAGCACCAGGGGTGGGAAAAAGCTTCTCTGATACCACAGCTCCAGGTTTCTATCCCCAATGCCAAAAAAAAAAAAAAAAAAGGGTTAATTATGAAAAAGAAAGGACTTCACTAAGATTGATTAGTTAATGTTTACAGCACTCTGAGCGGGGAGAGCATGACCTGCGTTGTGAGCTCCCGCTGCCGACACCCTTGAGCTGACCGTCATCCCAGGGGCTGCTCAGAACAGAGCCACATGCTGGATCCTGCTTTCCCAAGGGGACAGAGGGTGCCAGCACTCCACAAAATATGATAGGAGTATCATACCATGGGAATGGAGAGCACCCTCAGCTGCTGAATCCCGCTCAGAGTGCTGGGCGCCCATGGGAGGACAGAGTAAGGTTTCCCTTCCTGCCTTAGACCCCTCTGCCCAGTGGCATTGCCATGGCAGCAGCATCCAGAGGGGTCCCCCAAAGCTCTGCCCACACTGATCCCATCATTCCCGACAGCACCTGCACTGCACGTCCTGGCATGTGCTGCACCATGATCCAGGGGATGAGGCAAGAGGGGCTGGAAACCACCCCATGCCACGTCTCCCCTCAGGGAAGTGGGCCAGACTGGGGGAGATCATGGCACTGGAGACCTTCCAGCTGCAGGTGAGGGGTTCTGTTCTGAACAACACAACCCAGAGGGCACTGTGCCCCCTGAGGATGCCAGTGGCTCAAGGCAGCACCACAGCCTCCATCCCCCAAAATCCTCTCTTTGAGCCCCATCCCCTTGCTCAACCCATCCCCTCGGGGATCAGGGTGCAGCACCAGGGGAGCAGGGGGTTGCCCCCGCAGTGCTGATGCAAACCTCCTCCCCTGGGAGTGGGAGCATCCCGGCGAGCCCCGGCGCCGCAGCCATGCGGCACACACCGCCCCCCCGGCACCCCGCTGCCGAAGGTGGGTGTTCCTACAAAGAAAGAAATCACGGGGATCTGCCAGCTGGTTCACTCCTGCTCATCAGGGAAAGGCAGGATTTATAGCTCCCCGCGCTGCTCCGAGACCCTTCCCGCGCTGCTCCGAGACCCTTCCCGCGCCGTCGCTCTCCTTGCCTCTGGACCTGCCCCGGCTTGCTCGATGGCAGAGGCCACGCTGCTCAGACTGGGGGTTTTTTGGGCTGTTTTTTCGGGAGTAGAGTGGTGCTGTCTAAGAGAAGTGCATTTGCAATCCTGGTTCCAGCAGTGTCCTCCTTGCCCTCGGACGGAGCGAGCCGGTGCCAGCAGCGCCAGGTCCTGGATGGAGCAGGTACAGAGTGACCACCACGAGCCAGACACCGACACCACGGGCCTCCCCAGCCGGCCCTCAGCAGCCACGTCTCGATGAAAACTCCACGTTTTTACAGGATTAAGAGGGGGAGGGGATGAGCCAGTGGAAAACTTGTTCTGGACAGGAAAGACCGAACCGTTCGTAGGAGCTGCAGTGGGGGAGAACAGGGAAGAGACAACATATCCACCAACCTGGAGCCAAACGACCCAAACTGAAGCTCCCTCACAGCCCAGATGTGACATCCCAGGAGGTGGGCAGAGCTGGGAAGGGGTTGAAAGCAAAGGAAAGCTTTTATGGAGCATAAACACTCACTTCCCCTGCACCACAAACAAGCTCGAACAACATCCAGCATGACCTTTCTACTGCATCCCAGATTAAAAATTAGGCATTCCATAAAAAAATCTCTTTCCCAGAGGAATCCAACTGCTCAAAGAAAGGCACCAACAGCCAGAGGATGAAGCAAGCAAGGGGAGCCCAGGTGCCAGGGGTGCTCTAGCTGGGCCAGCACATACAGGCACTGGAATTTCCATTTCTCTTTTGGAACAAAGCAAACCCGATGCAAACAGCAGCTCTTCCCGTGCCAGTGCTGGCACTCGTTGCACTGTTTCCTGCATCTCCACGCTGAACCCAACTACATCAAAGCAGCTTTTTATTAATAAAAGTTTGTCAAGTACTTGGAGGAGCCCGAATCACGTTTTCCAGAGCCTTTCCAAGGCACCCAAAGACGCTTTATCCACTGCTCCCTGTGGAAGCAGAGCGCATCTCTCCCACCTCTGGGAGGTTTGAGTGGCACCCCCTGAACCAGGGAGCCAGGGAATCCATTATTCCCTGTTCTCTGCAGGCAGAAAGGAAAAGGAAACGGGCGCCGCGAGCTCCTGGCTCCTCTCGGCTCGGCCATCCGCATTTTAAAGAGACTTGGCTGCTAAACTTATGAAACGGAGCACTGGGAGCCCTGTGGGGCTGAAATCTGGGCTCCAGGACAAGTCTAGCGCTGCAGCGAAGGAGGGAAAAAAAAACCAACATAATAATAACAAGCAGAAGAATGGGAACGCACACAACTCCCGGGGACGAGCTGCTGACATCAAAACTGCACAATCACTGCCGGTACCGACACCGGCACAGCCGCCACCAAACCGGCCTGGGGAGCACCTCAGCCTGTGCCCCCCCGGCCAGTTGGGGCTCAGGGAGGGGGCTCAGCCCCGTGGGGGGGCTCTGGGGATACTCGTGGGTCCCCACGTATACCTTGTGCCACCCCGCTAAGGGCACGGGGACGGTGGATGTCGCGGTGCTCCCAGCGGCAAGGTGGGATGCTGAAAAAGGGACAGAGGCACCCCAAAACTCTGGGAACCCCACGGAGGGGACACGGGAACCTCACACAGGGACGCCGAGAGCCCGGCAGCTCACGCAGGAACCTCAGACATCCCACGCAGGAGACAACAGTGCCACTCATCCCTTGAGCACCCCACGCAGCTCGGATACAGCGACACATCACGCAGGGATGCTGAGCCCCCAGACGGCCCACGCAGGGGACACAGCACCCCAGGAACCCCACGCAGGAACCGCGGGCACCTCACACAGGGGACACCGGGGACACTCGGACCCCGGAGTTACCCCACGCCGGGAGGACTCGGACCCTGAGCATTCCACGCCGGGAAGACACACGAATGAATCCCGGGTACCCCAACGCCGGGGGGACACCCGGACCCGGGGTACCCCACGCGGGGGGGGACACCCAGATCCCGGGTACCCCACGCCGGGGGGGACACCCGGACCCCAGGTACCCCACGCCAGGGGGACACACAGATCCCAGGTACCCCACGCCAGGGGGACACACAGATCCCAGGTACCCCACGCCAGGGGGACACACAGATCCCAGGTACCCCACGCCGGGGGGACACACAGATCCCAGGTACCCCACGCCGGGGGGACACACAGATCCCAGGTACCCCACGCCGGGGGGACACCCAGATCCCAGGTACCCCCACGCCAGGGGGACACCCAGATCCCGGGTACCCCACGCCAGAGGACACCCAGACCCGGGGTACCCCACGCGAGGGGGGACACCCAGACCCCCGCTACCCCCACGCCAAGGGGGACACCCGGATCCCGGGTACCGCCGCGGCGCACCCCGAGGATGCTCCCCCCGATCACCCCTCCCCGCCGGGCTCCCGGGGCCGCTCCCAGCGCTCCGACC